>MU106017.1:0-163972 GCA_012274485.2 Sinapis alba
GAAAAAAATTCTGACTTCTCTCGACCTTATCGTACCTTATCTACAAAGATTTCTGACACCAGCCGGCGGTTTGGCTTTCCTAGCCACCGTCGGTCCGGCCAGTGAGTCTCTTCTCTGTTCTGTTTTCTGCCTTTTTTGTTGTTTTGTCTTTTGAGTGACTTGGTAAATTTCGAGAGCAATTATAGATTAGTTCTCAGATCTGGTAGATCAGATAAGGTGGTCCAATGGTGGCTTAGGCTCAGGCAGCCTCTTCTATGGCGCCGTCTTCTCCGCTCCATCTCTTCTTTATCTTCTAGGGTTTTGTCGGCGGGTCTCTGGAGTTACGACTCCTCTTTGTTGATGGACCTCGATCTCCCTTCTGCTTGTGTTTCTTTGGTTAGCTTCTGGTGGTGGTCTCGATGAGAGTTGGTGGTTTTGCTTTTCCTTGTTCTCGTTTGCAACGAAACAGATTCTGTTGGTGTTTGGTTCTATGTTGGTTCAATTTGGTTTCTCCGGCTTGTCTTCAAGGAAGAGGGGTCTCGGCCTTTATCATCTCACCGTGGGTGTTTGAAGTTTAATGGTGTGTCTCTTCTTCTCCATGGGGTAAGCTCTCCGTTGTTGGCCTCTTGCCTCCTGGTTTGGTTCTGGAGCAGTAGAGTGAGGTGTGGTCTCTGGTGCTCCCCAAATAAAGTTCGACGTTCGATGTCCTTCTCTTCAATCCTCCTCTCTCGTTGGATCCTTTTCTATGTTACCTTATATTAGGACAATATTCTATTATACCCTACAACCTATTCAAAAATTTCTAATATACCCCACTACGAAAATAAATTTCTTTTTCATTTTCTTTTAATTCGAAAATGTGGTCATAGACAAACTTATCCTTAATGAATTAGATTACTTTCAACTCCAACCTCTTGTTTATGATCTTGTATTGCTATTCTTACTAGTCACTGTTTTTAGATTCTGTATTTGGCTCTAGTGAATTGTATTTGCTGGCTTTTGTCTCTAGAAGAACTGTTGTTTCTTGCTAGCTTTAGGTTCTTAGAGTACTTGTTACTCGTCAGATTAGTATTCCAAAACGTAGCCCACCCTTGTACCCTTCCTATGATCAATGAAAATTCCAGTATGAAAAAAAGAATCTTATTTTTAAACTAATTTAATGGTTAGGTTTTCAATAACCAATTCCGTTAAGTGGAATTTAATTAATATGGGGATAAAGAATTAAAAAAAATCTGGCAAATCCTTAAATCTATTGACAAAGTTAAAAAATCTATAAAATGGTAGTTAAATCTGCGGTTAAAGAATAAACAAATATATTAGATTCATATTAAATCTGTCAAAATTAAATAAATCTATTATCAAAAGATAAAAAAATCTATCAAAATTAAGTAATTTTGTGATGAAAGAATGATAAATCAGTCAAAACCCAATTAAATATGTCAAAATAGGTAAATCAGTGGCCAAAGAAAAAACAAATATATTAATCCTATAAAAATCTATTAAAATTTAATAAAATTTTGACCAAATGTGACAAACTTTTTTAAAATTAAATCTGTCAAAATTAAGTAAATATGTGGTTAAAGAATAATAAATCCGTCAAAACCCAAATAAATTTGTGGAACTTAAATTTTAGTGACTAATAAAATAGATTATAAAATTTCATATGATATAATGATGGTTAGTGCGAGAAGAATAAAATAACTAAAATTCTCAGTCTCGAAGAGGCGAAAAAGCATGTAAGTATATTTAAAGTTCATATTAACATAAATAATTTTATGTCACTGATATAATTGATTGGTCTAAGTTCTATTTTATGCAACATACTATATTATGCTTCAACATTTCCTCCTCCTCTTAAAATGTATTGTTTTATTGTGTTTTATTCTATTTAGAAAACATAGAATAAACATGAATTTTTAGAATAAGCTGATTAAAAAAGGAAACACACTCGTCGCCCTAGTTTTCAAATTCTCCTAGGCACATATACCAAGGAGCCGCATCTGAGCATGTTCTCCGACGCCGGTGGGGCTACTGCTCGCCGGCGTCGTCAACCCTCTCCTCCAAGTTCACTGCTCTTCTCCTTCTTCAAAGCTCTTTACTTTAACGGAGTTTCCCATTCTGCAAGTGGCGCTTCTTCCTCTATTCACCATCTCCCTTTCACCAGTCCTCCTCCTCTTGGTTTCAGATCTATGAAGCTAAACCTCCTCTTCCCCTTTACGGCAGCTCTCAAGCTCAAAGCTCCTCCCAAACAACCGGCCCCAACCCCACCACAATTACATCTTCCAACGATTTGTTTAAACATCATGACCGCTAGTGTTTGTGGGACTCCACATTTAAATCAATCTCTAGATCCGGACCTCTACCTACCGGAAAACCTGTACTCACTGTGTTCCTCCACCATCTTTGCCGCTGCCGGTCTCACTTGCCAAGCTGAGGCTAGCTTTACTCTCAGTGAGATTTCACCCCGATCTACCGTCACCCTTCTGCCGTCAACCACCCATATCACTTTGGAATTGAGGTCTGTACCTTCCCCGTGCTCATCCGGTGCTTTTTTCTTTCTTCATGTTTCACAGCCCAGTATGAAGTGGGGTGGTTTATTCTGCTTGAGTAACCCGCTAAAAATGTTCGATGGATTCACTGAACTTTTTACCGAAACCACTTGGTATGCATTGCAATATCTCTCTTGTTCGAAGAGTTCTCTGTGCTCTCAGGTACTGATGGCTCACCGGACCAATTACGAGCAACACCATCATTACTCCTCTTTGCCGAGGAACGAACAATCTCACTATATGCCTCCTTTCTACGGAGCGCCTTCCCTCCCGATCTTATGTGGAGGGTTTTGTCTATTTCTATAACCGATTTGCTATCTTGTGGAGCGGTCCGTTTGGGGCCTGAAGATGCAACAAAGATCTCTTTGGTGATTTTTCGAGGTGCGGATTGGATACTAAAGTCACATCTCAAAGTGACTATTTCTCAAATGTTCGGCTATGCCGTAAACTTTGCTTTGACGCATTCGAGTCATACTCTGAATTCGATGTCCACTTATCCTAGGGATCTCTCTTTATCTATCTTTTATGTTTTATGTTTGCTTGTTGGTCGAGTTTGGTTAAACTCTTCTCTTATTTGTAATATGAATGTTTGAGTACTAATGGAAAAAGTTGTGTTACAAAAAAAACATGAAATTTTAGAATCTCTCTCTTTCTCTCTCTCTCCCTCTCTCTCTCTCCCTCTCTCTCTCTCCCTTCTTGTCTTTTTGGTGTTTGTTTAATTATCTTAAATTTTTGAATTTCTGTATTATTCATGTTCCATCGATAATTTTTTAATAAAAAAAGTTTTGAATTTTGAAGGGAAATAGAAAATGACATGTGGCAGCCAAACCGCATACCACTAAAAAGAGAAAATGTTAACTTTATATATATAAATTATATTTAAAGGAAAATATGAACTAATAAAAAAAAAGTTTTGCCAATAAAAAAAGTAGACCACAAAGAAATCCCAACATATTTCCCTCCTTAGCATGTGCCCGGATCTTCTTTAGATCTTCAACCATTATAAGTGTATCGAAGCCTCCTATAATAGCATCTTCCTTCACCTCTTTTGCATCCTTTTTTTGAAGTTCAACTTCTCTCATCAGATTCATAAATGATTCCATCACAGTGAAAAATGTTCTCTACACCATTGCAAAATAAGAAAAAAAACATTATATACGATATACTCGAGACATAACCCAAAACATACTAATTAGCACACCTTGTTATTTTTGGCATCTTCAATGATCTGTTCAAGGTGATCAATATCGCATCCATGGGTTGACATGCTAACAATAGAGCTAAAAGCACCACCCAGCTCCGAATCACCATTTTCAACTGCCAAGGAACCTTTTGAGGTATGGTCGACAAGATTTGAACCACTTAATTCTGCGCCACTATTTTCATCGGTCAGTGAACCACTTGCACCCTCTCTCACATCATCTGACCCCTTTGATAATTTATGCATGATTTCTGAATTGT
Source organism: Sinapis alba (assembly GCA_012274485.2). NCBI lineage: Eukaryota > Viridiplantae > Streptophyta > Magnoliopsida > Brassicales > Brassicaceae > Sinapis > Sinapis alba. Next base: position 3,990 of record MU106017.1, read on the forward strand.
CTGCTGCAGGATAAACCAGCTTATGCCCTACATGTTTTGAAACTGCTCTTGTGCTTGGCTCTGCTTGATTACCTTTATAGTGAAAATTGATACCTTCCCAATAATCTCTAGTCAAGTTGGTTTCCGCCTGAGCGAAGGCAGGGGGATCTGAGGAAACCACTTTAGGCTCATTTGATCCGCTCAACCTGATTACTTCTATGCTCTTAGTAACTGGGTGTGTTGTTTCATGGCCACCATCAAGAGTCATATGGATAGTTCTTGAAGAAGAGGCACCGGTCTCTGGAACAGTCAACGCACCATTTGGCATATCAGGTCCTGCTGCATTTTAAAACAGTCATTTTCATCAGCATATATCATCATGAAAGATGATTGAAAAGAGAACAAACCTAATCTACGTGGAACAAGTGATTCAAACCTGATGGCTTTAGTGATAAGTTTCTTTCAGTCTGCTGGCTTAAATCTCCTTCGAGAACAGTAGGTCCTCTATCCAACTCCTCTCCATGAGACTTCTCTGCAATCTTCATAGCATTCTCTGCATCACGCAAACGATAAATGGCCTCACGCTCCAGGGTCAAAGCTTGCTCACCCCAAACCATCATCTCCATGACTTCCTCCTCTGCCTCTAGTGCACTGTTATGTGCCTTGTTAGCAGCCTCACTCAATCTGTTTGCTTCCTTCATCAGCTCGTATTTTTTCATTTGCAAACACATCAGTCTTTCTTGTAAACTTGCTAAATTTTCTAGCATTTCGTTTTCTGAGGATTCTTTACTCAGAGATAATGTAATAACAGCCTTCTGGACAGATTCTTTAGCAACACACTCTTCAGCAATCGTCTCTTGCACCACATGAAGGGTTTGGTTAGCATCATTCCAGGCATGGGCTGATTCTTCCTCTAGTGACATCAGTTGATCAATTCCTTTACTAATCATGTAATTTCTGGATCTAATAGCTTCTAATTCTTGATTTGCCTCATCCAGTTCTTGATTTGCCTCATCCAGTTTTGTAGCTTCTCTAAGCAACACCTCCCCATGGGACTTCTCTGCAATCTTCAAAGCAGTCTCGGCATCACCCAGACGACGAATGGCTTCATGCTCTAGTCTCATAGCTTGCTCACCCCAAATCATCATGTCCATTACTTCCTCTTCTGCTTCTAGTACATTTTTTTGTGCTCTCTTAGCAGCCTCATTCAATCTGTTTGCTTCTTTTATCAACTCGTATTTCTCCTCTTGCATACAACTGAATCGGTCTTGTAAACTTGCTATATTTTCTAACATCTGCTTAATATCGTTTTTAGAGGATTCTTTACCCATAGATAAAATAATAACAGCCTTTTGAACAGGTTCTTTAGCAACAAGTTCTTTAGCAATCATCTCTTGCACCAAATGAAGGATTTTGTTAGCATCATTCCACGCATGGGCTGCTTCTTCCTCCAGTGATATCAGTTGATCAATCCCTTTACTGATCATGAAGTTTCTTGATCTAATAGCTTCCAGTTCGTGATTTGCCTCCTCCAGTTCGGTAGCTTCTCTAACAAACACCTTACTTTGGTTTCTTTCGTGGGTTTTATCACCAAAAAGTGACTTGTTCTCTGCATCATTCACCACAGATGGTTCGGTCCAAATCATCAACTCAGTGACAGCCTCCTCTGCCTCTAGCGCACTGGTATGTTTTCTCTTAGCAGCCTCCTTCAACCTCTTGGCTTCCTTCAGCAGCTTGTCTTTTTTCGTTTTCAAATTCCTGAGTCGGTCTTGGAAACTTGTCAACTTTGCTAGCCACTCTTTCACCTCATTTTGAGCAGATATAATGACTTCTTCTTTGTCTCCAGCTTTTAGTAATGCACAGAGCCTTGTCTTAGCCAGAGCTACTTCCATAGTTGCTATTTGACCAGCTTCGTTAACCCAAGATTCTTCAGCAGCCGTCTCTTGTAGCTCAGAAAGGGTTTGGTTGACATCAATCCACACACGAGCTGCTTCATCATCAAGTGCCATTGATAGGTCAATAACTCCATTGATATCTCCCAATGAATATTTACCTTGACAACTTAACTTAAACACCACCAGCGGAACACTTTCCAGCTTTCTTGGAAGCAGATGGCCGTTGAGCTTTCCAGTGAACCCAGAAGTCAAAAGACCACCGTATGGTCCATTTATCTTCAGTCTACTTGCCAAACGAACTTGAGAATCTGTCCTTGGCTCCCAAAATCCATTGGAACACAACTTAGTACTTATCTTTCGATTTGGCAAGAAGAGATCCGCACTGTGAAACATACTATGCCGCTGAAAGTTACAGGAAAACTTCATATCTGCCCTCGGAAATTATCACTTGGTGCAAACGAAGTTTCTAAAGAATCTAATAGACAAGCGATTTTGTTGTAGCACCTCGAACACTCACGCTTGATTCTCTCAAGAAACTCAAGATTATTTTCCAAGAAATACTGAAGAACAAAAGAAATAACGACGAATAATAATAGGAATAAGACTTAATTTTGATTCTATTCGCACGTTTATATAACAGATTAACAGCGCAATAGTGCATGGCTCTCTCTTATGTTCAGGTCACTTCTCTTTACTTTTATTTATTCCAAATTCAAATAAACCCAATGATAATCGGTTAACCCAAAACATGTTTATTAATTATATTTAAGATAATTAAAACCCAAAATCAATACACTCTAGTTTTTATCTAATACAAGTAGTTTGTCTTTTCATTTTATATTAATCTTTAAGATGAAGAGTTTGAATTTATTTTATATGACAATTGTTATTTTCATGGTTTTCTTTATTCCTTCATCATCCAATTTCGCTGAAATTATTTTATATAATGAGATTCACCTCAACGTCGTTGTGGATGACTGAACTTACTATACAATTGTTTAGATGGTTTAAATGAGGTTATCAATATTATTAATACAAGATCACTCTTATCTATTACCCTTATATTACCATGGCATATTACTTAAAATGACACTATTTTTTCAAACGAAATTTTACCCTTCATTAAGGATAAAATGGGCAATCAAATTTTGGTCTCCACCTCATAATCCCACGTCTAATTTTTTTACATATTATTTAACCATACATACTTTATTAGTGGTCGAACCGTTTAATAACCGTCTTTAACCATAACAAGAAAGTGGTAATATATTATGGCATAGTTATCGTTTTTTTTTTATCTCTTTGACTTTTATGATTTTTTTGAAAAAGATTCTAACGATCTAAAGAAAAGAAAACAATATTCAAATTATGTTGTAATTTTGGACAAGACTTTAGATTAATGATGAATAGATTTTTCACAAGCACGTTTGATTAATCCACTTAAGTTAGGACTCAAATAATATAAATTCAGTGCAATAAAAACAAAATCTATTCTATTAAAACAAAAACACGATCTATTGATATAGGTATGATCTAACTATTTAAATATAATTATTAAAATATTTTATTAATCTTTAAAAAATATTGTACGAAAAACATAAATATAACTAAAAGATATATAAATATAAAAATTAAATTTTTAGAAAAATGTAAAACATAAAATATACCCGCCCTTTCAAGGGCGGGTCAAAATCTAGTGTTTAATTATTATTTTGGTGATGTAGGCAGTGGCCGAGCAGCATGTTGTCATGTGGGTCAGTTGACCCATGTGAATTTTTGAATAAACAAAATTTACATTTACATTTTTTTGAAAAAACTGAAAATAGTGCAAAATTTAGTTAATTGACCCATATAATATATGTTGATTATAAATTGACCCTCTTATAAAAATTTCTTATCTCTGCCAGTGGATGTAGGTCTTTTATTATATTTGTTTTATTTTAGGTCATCTAGTTATATTTTTTTTCATTAACATCAAAAAGTTATTCTATTATTCAAACTAAGAGGTGGTATGAAAACTATACCATAATAGAACAACCAATAAAAACTAAACTTCTATGAAAAGTTCGTGTAGTCTTGGCTAAAGAATATGTTGTCTGGTTCAGTAATCTTGGTATATGGGTGATCTTGAAATCATGAATCGTCCTTGTAGAGATGTCACCTCCGTCAATTATGTTAAAAAAACTTGGTCATGCTGTCGGATTTTAAATCATTGAAATGACATTCTTGCAATCCGTCTCAATGGGATGACATGTAGTGTGTTAAAGAATATTCTCCATAGAGCAAATTAGTGCATTTAATTCTGAATGAAAAGGTGACAAATGTCTCTCTTTGTTCCTCAAACCTAGGAGTTGTTCATCTCTAGACTCATCTAGCCATCTTTAACCATATCCACTGTACAAGGAATTTGATGTCCCCACCCATCTACAAAATAAATACGCTGCAATCATAAAGCTTGTGTATTTCGTGTCTGGTATTACGGATGTGGGTCTTCTAAGTGTTTTGAGTTCGCATTAAACCATTCATGGCATTCACTTTGAGTATGTCTTAATAGCTCCAGCGGATCTCTTATGATTCCTCTAAACTATCATTACGAAATTATCCATAGATAGAAATCTCTATCAAACTTCAGATCTTCTATTTCATTTTTCTTTCAGAACAAATAATCCAAATTGGAATACACAGTTGCTATTGAAAAAATGCTTGAACACGATGATGTCGAAACGAGTGCCCAAGCTTCTAAGGTAGATGGACATTCAAAAATCTGATTGTAACTGTATTTCATATGTTCTAGGCCATGTTATTTTATATTGTGTCTCTTTTTATATAAATGGTATTTTGTAATAGTATATGGTACATCTTTTTATAATCATGTATTTATTTCACCATTAAAAGTCATAAAAATATAATTGTTTAATTTTTTCTCAATGTTTGTTTTCCTTTAATTTTGATAATAAGTAGAATAAATTTTCTTAAGACTCTTTTCGATTAATAGATTATTTATCTCTTCTATTTGTTTATTTCTTGAATTTCTTGGTCTTTTATAAGTTTTTTAAATTGATATGTTAGTGATAGGTCATGTTTTAATCTGATTATCTAACTACAAGGGTAGAGTGAAGTAAGCAGTAGTAATACGGGACCGAATCCACAAGGACTGATGACCACACGTAGAGTAGCAAGAAAGTTACTAGCTAGAGAGATAAAGGAGATTTTTTGTTTGATTTTCAGTTTATTTATTCAATAAAGCAAGAACAAGTGAACAAGAGGCAATTAAAATGAATTTGTAAACAATTAAAAACAAGCGTTGGGAAATGGGTATTCTCAGGTATCTCTCTTCAGTAATGATCATGCAACAAATAGACAAGGAAACAAAGTACATCAACGTCTTGAACTCAAATCACAATATTAGAGTTAACCTACTTCTGTAGCGCTAACACCATATGCTCAAAATCCTAAATACTAGCTTCCACTGTATCTCAAATTTTAAACAAGCTTTAGGTTCAGGTTTTGATCAGTTCACAAGGCGCGGTAACATCAACTTTCGTTGGTTACAGAAACCTTGTTCATCTACTGATTTTTCAGGAATTCAAACAGCATTTTTGGTGCGAAGAAATTCCTAAAATCAGAGGCTATGTAATCAGATAAGTCTCAGCCTTAAGAAAATCAGTAAACAAAGATCCAAAATAATAAATTCTTAGTCTAACAGTTTTCTAGATCAATACATTGAGAAATACTCTATGAGAACCCCCTTAACCCAACTAGCAGACTACTCACTCATAATCAAACAATAAAAAAATGAAATCATAGAAGAAAACATCATAAGATTATATTGAAATAGAGGAATGGGTTACGAAGATCTTCTCCAAATGAGTACAAGAAGAATCATTTTCCAAAAGTCTACAAAATGATCCAAATGAGTTACAAATCTCTGAAGTCTCTCTCTAGCTCTGTCTATGGCCATCAGGAACAAGAACCAGTGAAAAGATACAAAGTAATCTCGGGGTTTTAGGTTTTTAGGTCTTCAAAACGCGTCTTTCTGCAAAATGAAAAGTTGATCTTGAATAGCAAGGATCGCTCGATCCCTACATACAACATGAATCAGTCTATCCTTATCATGGATCGATCGATCCTTACACTAAGGATCCATCAATCGCCTGTCAAACTAACAACAACTAAATTAATGGATCGACCGATCCATTTTTGTTGGCAGATTCACAATACTACGCCCTGGATCGATTGATCTTTGACACAGATCGATCGATTTGCTCATGTTTCCAGCTTAATGCGATCTTATGCTTTCTTTTTGCTCCAAATTCCTTTCCAAATGCATTATTTCCCAACAAGCTAACATGTAACATGTAAAATACTTGAAGAACAACAAAAGGCGCCTAGAAGACCAAAATACCTTCAAAAACCGATCATTATTTGTTCCAAAACGAGTTTTAAAGTGTCAAAAACACAACACATTGAATCCCCCAGACTTGTATCTTTGCTTGTCCTCAAGTAAAGGAAACAAAGATTAAGCCAAAGGAAAAGAAGTTTGAAACTCGGGAGTTCACTTACCCTCAACAAATCTCACCTTGCGCTTTTTTCTCACCACATAAATCAGGAACCATCAGAGCATTCACCCCAAAATCCCCGCCAAGATCGCGGAGACCTGTCCATACTCTAAACCCCAAACCTGCAAGTCTCAGATTCATGCAATTAACCCCCTACATTCATTTAAAGTGGGTGTGACCTTTCCACCAGTGAAAACTCCATCATGTATAACGGGCTAGATGTTTGGAGGCTGTTTTAGTGTTTAAGTGAGGCTCAAGGTGTTTATGGGTATCAGCAGCAGCAATTGGATGCAAAAACATTATGCAAAATCACTGGAAAGACAGAGTATATTGATAATCACAATTTTCTAAGCTACTCAAGTCTCAAATGATCAAGTCTCAGCATCTCAAATCATAACTCAATATCAAATAATGCATTCTCTTCGGTACATAAAAGATAGATAGATAATAATCATCATGGCACTGGTTTCATTTCCCAAAACACTACAATAAACTGAGTAAATTTGACATTTTGTTTTGCTTTTAACGATATATATACACTAACTTCGGGTGGAATCAGTCCAGAGTTACCTAACAGAAATGAGAAATGCAATCACACTGTTTTAACACTCATTTTCTTTGTCTACCAACCCTAGACACACAAGACCGTGTCTAACCACCTAAATGTTCCCATACTACCTAAGTAGTCAAGCAAATCATGTCTACCCTAGTCTCTCCATTGTTTTGGCACATGTATGCACATATGAAAAGGAAGGGTAAGGTGTAGGTGTGGTACCAAACTAAAGATGAGTCTAGCCATTCATGACTAGCAGAGATTGGTAGAATGAGAGAAAGAAAATCAAGACATGGTGTATATGGTGTACCGTTTCCTGATGTAGAATCCCTGATTAAAAGAAGTAAAATTCATTAGTGGTCCAAATAGTAATAGAGTTAAATCACTATCCACTAAGAACTTGAGTTTCAGAGCTTTCTTGGAGGCTGTCTGGTCATGAGGTTCTTTGGTTTGGCTGCACCAACAGTTCTGTAAAATGATCAATATGAAGTAAAAAAGAACAACGCACAAGGCGATAGTCTAAAGATCATCATAAGGTTTGTGAAACATCCCTAACAGATACACTTGACTCAATAAAACAGACACAAAGAGACTCGAGGACTGACTCTAAAACACACAAAATGCAAGAAACAAAGGAAAAAACATCAACAGTATTATCCCCCTAGACTTACTTCACACCGTCTCAGTGTGAAAATAAATCTGAAGAAGGTCAATAAACAAAATCAAGAAACAAAATAAAGAGAAAGAAAAATAAACCTAGTGGGTTGCCTCTCATTCATCACTTGTTTTAAGTCACAAGCCTGACTTTTGGAGTTCAGTTTCAGTCCGGATCAGCATGAGAGCTTGCTCCAAAACAAGTTCCACCATCAAAGATCTTGAGCTTCATAACATTGCTCATAAAGCCAAGCCCTTCGCAGCTGCCATACCCTTCTCTTTTTTCTCTGAGGTGAGAATAGCAAGAACTTTCGAAAAAGGTTTTGAAGTCTCTTTGCATTTCACCTCATACTCAATCACATCACCAGAGTAGCTGTTAGGTATCAGCATCAGATGAGGATCACACTTAAACCTTTTGTACATCATCTCTCTTTTGACACATGTATCAGACTTCTTCTGCAGGGTGCAATTTGTCTTGTTCAGAACTTCCTTGGCAGGTCACTTATCACTAAGTTCCCCTGAGAAGCATATACAGGCATGTACTCATCAAGCACAGAGACATTGGAGGCCAGTCACATGAATGTATCAGTCGGACAAATTTCTGGTAGACACTCTAGTCGACGTTTTCGAAGAAGATCCTCTTGTTGGACATATCAGTAACTGCTCATGATGTGGCTAAAAACCCCTTCCCAAAATCAGAGGACTACTAGCACTATTGCTCATCTCCACTACCTGAAAACTAGTGGGAACAATGCAATCTCCTACTTGCACAGATAAATCTTTAATGGCACCCTGTGGAGATTTGGTCAAGGAGTCTGCAAACTCTAGAGTGAGCTTTGATGGCTCTATCAGAAGGCCTAATCTCTCAACAATTTCCTTAGACATGAGACTAACTGCTAAACCAGTGTCCCAGAGGGAATCAGTGAACCTGACTCACGATATTGAGCATAGAACTACAAACTAGTCAAAAAATCTCCCAAGTAAATCTTAAATTTCACCAAATCGACAAATGTAACTCTTATAAAATGCACACAAATATAATGAGAGAGTAGGTTTGGGCATCAGGGTCGGATAACAATTGGTTCCTTTCAGGTCTGAATTGTTCGGGTCCTAGACATTTGGACTCAATTAGGTATTTGAAAAAAACAAGTTTGGGTTCGGGTCATTTTTTGGATCCGGGTGGGTTCGAGTCCATAATTCAAGTACCAATAAGGCTGTACAGTACATGTAGTTTGGGTAAGTAATGGGTCCGGGTCAATTCAGGTATTTATGACCAAAAAAATTCAAAGTACCCAAAAACCTTAAAAAACCAAAACACAAAAGAACACAAAAATCCAAAGAAATACCTAAAAAATCCAAAAGTTTACCCAAAGAACCAGTAATATCAAAAGTTTTATTTGAAAACCCAAAATATAATTTTAAATTTTAAAATCTTACTGAAAATCGAAACTGTAACCAAAAACGCTAATCATAAACTTTTTAAAAAATCATTAATACTGAAAAGTGAAAACATATATGAAATACACAAATATTTTGGGTACCCAGACTCAAACAGAGACCTGTGGGTCCAAAAAAAACAATATGTACTTTGCTCGATCCCAGACCCGAACATGTACTTTCGTACCGGTTTCGGTTCAATTTATGGGTCTATAAAATGCATATGACTAAGAGAGAGTTACATAAGAGTGTATATACAAAATCTCAAATAAATTAAATCATATATTATATAGTTTTAAGCTAATTTCTTTATTTGATATAATATGACTTTATAATATAATAATATACAAAAAAACTCATAATACTAACTGATATCAAATTTTGTTTATAACACAAAGAAACCCGCGCTTTCAAAGCACGATCAAAATCTAGTCTATACTATTATTTGAGAAGTGAATTTACTTATTTATCATGTTTTCCATGATTTTAGGTAATTTTGGTTGTTTGTCATATTCTCCAAAATTTTAGATAATTTTACTTATTTATCATATTCTTATGATTTTGAGTGAAGAATAATTAATTTGAATTTATCATATTATTTAAACTTAATTAAATAAATAAAAACAAGAATTAGGATATAAATATAAATATTTTGCTTTACCCAATCGTTAAAATCATATTTTTTTATAGAATATGTAGTATAATATATATATTAATGAGTTTATAAGAGGTTTTAATTAATAGAAACTCTATTATATGTATGTGTTTAAAAAAACTCTATCATAAGTAAATACTATATAGTGTTTGTAATTTAATTATTGTGCTTCAGTCTTTTTCAAAGTAAAAGTATATATACATAATGAATTGGACATCATTTTATTGATAAAACTAAGATGTTCATAATTCTCAAACGAACTAAGTTCCATTTATATATACCGTTAGGTTAATTTCATATATTACAACTATAACATGTATTGTATCTTTAGTATAGATATATAAATAACTAAATAAGTAGAAGTAAGATTATAACTTAATTCTATAAATATATCTTCAAAAAGAATTATGTATTATATTATATTAAATATTTTACCTAAGACAGTACTGCAAGGCAGGAAGATGCTCAGCTCCAAGCAGATTTGACGGCTGCCAAGAACATCATATCAGATCTCCGGGTGGACAGCGTCGACAACATGACCCAGGTTAGAGCCATGGCGTCGATGTTTGATGTCATTGCAGAGTCAAACCCGGTGCTTGAGCAGATGTGGCGGGAGCTACTTCCGACCATAAATCAGAATCTCACTCTGAAAGAGCAGGAGGAGCTAGAGCGACATGCCGAACAACGTAGATTCGATCTCCAGGACGACCTCAACCTTTAGCTTTTTCAGTTTGTAATTTGGATATCGGAATTTTTTTATATATTAGGTTTTTGTTTTAAATGTTGAAATTAAAAAAAATGTAAATATTTTAATTTTATGAATTGTTTATTTAAAAACAAAATATTTTTTCAAAAAAAATGGAAACAATGTTGTTAGGTCATATAAATTACGACCAATGTACATCAAAGGTAGATGTAAAGTAGTCGTAAATGTTACAACGAATTCATGTCGGCGTTGAGAATTTTTACGAAATCTATTATATTTTAAAATATCTTGAAATCAGTCATATATTATTAATTTATTATGTACACAAGTAAACTATACCTAATAATTAATATTTGTTGATAAAAAATCAATATTTGCTAAAATTACAAATAAATTTATTTTATATCCAAATAATATAATAGAATCTTTTTAAACTTATTATTTTTGAATTTGACATAAATCTAGATATATATCACAATTCATATTTATAAGATGTATGTGTTAAGCTAATTAATATAATGTAATAAATTTAATATTATTTTTATATTATTAACTAATCAAAAGTTTTTATCGATATTTTGTTAACAAATTTAATTTATTAAAATTATTATAAATTTTAAATATATACAAAACTTACTTACCGTAAGTAATACCACGCGAAATCGCAAAAAGTCATATAAAATATATAAAACTAAAAGAAAATCTGCGCATATGCGTAAATCGGAATCTAATTTAGTATTATTTATCATCAAATTTAGTATCATGGTTTCCTGCGAGACAAGTAGCCATGGTCATGGAACATGGGATGATTAATATCACTGCGTAGCCTCAGGACTATCTATTTCGTCAGATATCATTGCATTCCTGTCTCTTGCTGTTTATTATAGAATATCTAATATAATAAATAGGTTTCAAAGAACCTTAATAAGAAGAGTAATGCTGAAGTTCGAGATTGAACGTGAACGGTTACTCTCTCTGTCTGCCACCTTTTATAAAAAAAATGTCTGCTACGTTCTCTCTCGCATCCTCCCACATTCTTACGCTTTGCTATTACTTCACCTCCATCGCCGCCGGTTTCTCTGACATCACCTCCATTGCTTTCGGAAGAGAGAAGAGCAAAGCGAGGTTTGATTTCATTTCAATGGGTCCTCATCTTGTAGAGTCCATTTTTTAAAAAGAATCAATAATATATATTTAATTAACTACTTATTTTTTATGGTTATCAACTTATCAACTAATATATAGTTAACTCTAAACTTTCGAGTTCTTTATGGTTATTAACTAATGTTTTCTGATATAACATTCAATTAACTACTTATTTTCTCTATATTTTCTATTTGTTTTCTTCTTCTCAATAGTTTCATTTTTAGTATTATTTGGTTTTGAGTGTGGCAACGAGTTATTCTTCTCTTTTTTCTTAATACTTTTATATGATATTTTTGCATTCAAGTTGAAGGTTTATATTATATATCTATTTTGCAGATTAAATTTCACACAAGGGTGAAAAGTCAGATTTCTGTTTACAAAATTACTATCAGAAGTCTGAACTTATTTTCAACCTGAAAATGTATTTTTATGGAAAAAAATAAACACATTTATATTTAAAATTATGGTATCTAAAAATCTGTAAAAATATGAAACTTGGCTTTGTCGCCATTTCTTACATAACAAAGAGATAAATTTAAGCTCACATTAAAAATTAGTTCAATTAAAATATTTCAATTAAATAGTGATTTTTCATAAATTGTCATAATTTCATGGTGCCTTTTGTTTCATATTGGTCAATAATTTCATTGTTTTATGTCTATTATGTTGTACATGAAGATACTTCTATTTAAAGAAGTATTATTTACAAAATTAAAAGCGGATATATCAAATATAATAACTATACCATATTTTTGTGTTTATATATATCTTTTTAAAAATAAAAAACAATTTTTTCAACATGTATGATGTATTCCTTTTTTCCATATAAATATTAAATTTATTCAAACAAAAAAAAACGTTTTGCATCCAAATGATGCGATCAAGATTTAAAGTTTAACTTTTTACAGTCTATGAAACCATAAGTATAAAATCATCAGTTGTTTGGTCTTGATGCTAGCTAGTCGTGTAGCCCTTCTTCAAACCGGGTGTCTCCCAAATTCCTTAATGAACTAAATCTGTTTTTCATGGCCTTGTTGTCAATCTCCTTGATCAGTTTCTGCGATGTTGAAGGTGAAACTTCATGCCTCCGATTATTTCTTTCTCTCCAAAGGTGCTAAAAAGTCGTTTGGAAAAGGTAGTTGATGGTGTAACTTCTCAGCTTGGACCAGCGCGAGCTAGTTAGCAGCAGGACGATCTCCTCCCATTGGACTGTGAAGACATCCTCAAGCAAACCCAAAGCCAGATTTTCCCAGACTTTCTTAGAGTAAGGACATAAGAAATAAAAATGGTATATGGTCTCAATGTGTTGATGAGAAACACACACAATCTGCAGAGATGTTAGAGTTCTACTTTTGCATGCCATCACTGGTAGGCTGTCTGTTGAGACCCGTCACCCATGCATTGAATGAAAACTTTGGTGTATTTCGACTAAACCATATACCCTTCGCCCAAGCTACCTTAGGTTTGATTTACCTTACTTGCTCCTAAGTACGTTTGGTAACAAATTTTGGCTTGTAGACGTCTTGCTTTATGCGCCATAGGAACATGTCTTCTTCATTCTCATTGTACTCTTTACGAACATGATCAATTTCATCTTTGATCATGTTGTAAATCGTGGTTCGATGGTCTTTGATGCACAGCTAAAGCTTGTTTAACCTTAGCTTGAGCACTAATTCCCAAGTCTATCTGTCCCGTTCTCCTGTGAGCATGGCTAAGTTTCCCATAGTGGTCCATCAATCCAACCAAAATGAGGTGGACCGACCAATGTACATGTACTCTAATTTTGATGAAAACCTTTTATTGATCACGCATCTTTAGCAATTTCTTCCACATCCAAGAGCCATGAGAGGAAATTGTGGGATCGGAAAGCCCATATAGATGATCCTTGAAGGAAATGTCCATGGATCCAACGACTCCACTGTGAGCTTTTATGTGCTATGATTCTCCAAAATAGCTTAAGAGCACAAACATCATTTGTTTCCCCTATACATTTTAACCCAAGACCACCCTCCTCTTTTGGATAGCAAACATCACCCTCCTCTTCCTGTATACATTTTTATGGTAAGGTCCGAGTAGTAGTGCGCGCCGTCTCAAATTATTTATGGACCATGTTCAAAAAATGTTAACAGTATATTTAATTATATAATTGAGTGAACTTTAAAAATATATAGATTTATTTATATATATATATTTGACGTTTTTTAAAAATTATAAACTTTAAATTTAATAATAGATCTAAAAATTTAAAATTTTAAACCATAATTTATTTTCAAAAAATTAAGAAATTTTTTAATTTTTTATATTGTTAGACTTGGCTATGTTCAACATCTCCACTTGTTCATGTTATTAGACGGCTCTGTCGAGTATGATGTGATTCTTTCGCAAAACAAAATCATAGAAACTGAATGCCTATATTTCTAAAAGTCTAACTGGTGATCAAGGAATGAAAGAGAATGATGCATTCTTTATTATTCCTATTTTTTTACCATTTATAAAAAAATATTATTTCATTTACATTCCTTCTCATTCTTCGTTATGATTTAATAGTTGACTTTTTTAGTTACCAATTTGCCAAATTAACTATTAGTTGGAGAATAAAATCATGCAAGCAATACATTGGTATTAAATTTACTGATTTCAAATAGTTGGAGATTTAAATGTCCATTTTCCCTAGTAATTTATTTTTCAGATGAAACTACGAATACGATCATTGTAAACTAAGAGCATCATTATATTTGGGGTTCTTATTATTTTATTTTCTTTTGTCTGATTTTAAAAAAAAAATCGCGGGCCGACATGTGTCAGTGGGGCCTGTGAACAGTACAAGAGACGGTTCTTATTTAAGAGTTTTTGGAACCGTCTCTTGCACTGTTCACAGACCCCACATGTCAATGAGGCCCGCAAACAGTGCAAGAAACCCCCTTAAAAGATCTTAGCAGGTGTAAGTGAGTGACTGTTAAAGAATATTATAAAAAAAAAAGGAAAGATCGTGTAAATACCTATAGGCTAGGAAAATACCTATAAGCAGTTTGAATAATGTTATTTATTTATTTTTTGACTAAGAGAATAACGTTATCTTGGAATAAACAATGTACATGAACAATAGTTTTCTTGAACTGATTTTAATGTACATGAACAATAGTTGAAGCAAATGAACTATTCCATACAACTTTTTGATGCATAAATTAATCATTGGGTTGTCTTCTTTAAGTTGTCTAGTTGTTAACATATCATCTAGTTCAAATACACACTCCCCTGTCACACCAATGAAATCTCCATCTTGCACTTTACTATGTTCATTTATAGTCTCTAGTAAAACTTTAATATTCACTCATGATAAATGTATTGTTTCTATTATATTAGCTTTCTTAGACGCGACATTGTTAGGTAATAAGTATTGGCATCATTTACTTAGAATCATTGAGTGGGAAAGATAGGATACAAATCCTTAGTCTTATTGTGTCTAATGAGTTTAAACGGCAAACCCAATTTCTGAGTGAATTTCGTGGTCCATCGGTTAATTTTTTTTTTACATACACAAACGGCGGGATCATATGCTTTGCAGCAGTTTCGTGATCATGAGTGTAGAGGACACTATTTTGAAGAACTTTAACCAACCATACGTTTAGTTATCTTCAGCTTGATTTGAATTCGGTTTTGAGATCAAACCAAAATGAACCAACAAACAAATACAGTGCTGGAAACTCAAAAGGCATTTTATATGCAGAAGGCAGTAAGAAGCATTTGCCAAAACAAGAAAAAGAGACAGATAGTCACAGTCAAGAGACAAGTAAGATTGTGTCCCTGCTCATAAACAAAAGGACAATACACAAGTCACAAGTGTTTTATATCATTCACTTCCTGCATCTCCAAGCTGAAACCGAGTACAGAGGTCTATCTTGCCAGCAAATCACTGCACACCCACTCTCTTCTTTGATCCTATACCCATCAAAACCATACCCCTGAAGCAACCTCCTAGCCTGCAACATCCCATAATAGCTAAGAGGAACATTCCCAAAACCAGCCAAATCAATCCTCTGACTCCATTTCTCGAGCTTCTCATGTCTTTCTCTTCTCTCGGATCCTTCACACGCTATGATGCTCTTGATCTCCTCTCCGAAAAGCATCTTCTCCACTTTGATCCTATCTTGAGATGTTCTTGGAACTTTTGTCTCCAAGCAATCAAACAAAGCTGCATAGGTGTAGAGTGATTCCAGTAGTCTCTCCATAACCGTGGAGCCGTTGTGGTCTGAGTCTTGCTCAGTGACCACCATAATCTTTGGAGACAACCCCCAAATAGCATTGAGGAATCTATCGATCTTTCCTGAATTAGAAAGAGGCAAAGATGAAGCCGAGTCACCACTCAGGCTGTGTCCATTGTTGTTGCTCATATCAGAGGCCAAGAAGTTATGCAACTGAAGAACCGAGCTGACGGCCAAGGCCTCTCCTGTCTTAACACGCAACTGCTCTACGTTTAAGCACTCTAAACTACTCACAACGGGATTAAACTGAAACGGGATATCCAGTTTCTCTGCTTCCTCGATGAGCCTGTGAGCCATTTGATCAAGCACTTCCTTCTGGTGATGAACACCAGTGATCCTCAAATGCGGTGGACCTTCAGGTCTAGAGTTAAACGCTTGAAGCAAAGCAAGCCATTGAGCTGGCTCCGAAGCATCGAGATCAATCACATGAACCATCTTCTCACCTTCCATAGCCTCTAGTATAGCTCGGTTAGTGAGCAAGTAAGACACTTTGAGTATAGGAAACATATCAAAGAACAACCTCCTGACATGAAAAACCTCGGAAACATTGTTGGTCCTTGTCTGAGTTGCGTTAAGCGCCTTGTAGAGACCAGGCCACGACTTGAGGATTCTGATGGCTAGCGCTTCGGTGAAGTAAGCTGCTACCCGCTGCATGGTGTCGCCGTCAGGGGAAGAGAGAAGAGAGAGTTGCTCGAGAGCTGCGTTTGCGTTTTGGAGGCTGCCTGAGGCCACGTGGTTGGCGCAAGTTAGCAGGAGGTGGATCAAGTAGAGACCACGCTCCTCTGGTTTAAGGTCTTTGAGGGAGTGAAACGGTGATGAGGGAGAAGGGAGGAGAGTTGGTCTTGTGAGTGTCATGGTTGAGAAGACTTGAAGTGGTGATGAAGCTACAGAGGATGTTCCATTGTCTTCTTGAAACATAGCCACCATTGAAGGGCTTCAAAGCGAGAATCTAGAACAAAGATCAATCCTTTTGAAGGAAAGACTGGAACTTTGAGAGACCCACAACCAGAGGAACCAAACCCAAGATTCAGAATCTCTTTAAATCAAGAGAATCTGCAGTTAACAATGGTGAAAATAGTTAAAGAAACAGAGGAAAAAACAGAGGAATTAGAGTTTTAAGTTTTTTTTTTTTTTAAGTTCTTTGGATGGAGAAAGTACAATACTTCTAAAACCTGCAGATTGATAAGTACTAACTGATTCAAAGACAGAAGAAGAAAGACAACAACACCTGATTGAAAACTGTCTGGATTTGATAAAGAAAAAAAAGCAATTTTTTATAAACAAGAACAGGAAAGAAACTAGCAATGATCATAGAACAATAAACAGAAAAAAATATTAACCTAAAATGGAAAAAAAGAAACTTACTGGAAGTTGCATCAGTGGAACAAAAATGTTGAAGCTTTCTTTTATTTTATTTTTTGGGTTCTATCTATGTAGCTGTGTGTAAGAAGAGGAGAGAAGTCTCTAGTGGTTATCTTATGAGTATAGCGTGTGTATGTGTGGTGGATTGTTGTAGTTTGGGGAAAGGATTGAAACTAAAAAACATTAAAACAGAGGGCATTGTTCCTTTTGGCTCTACGTACCAGACAATGCGTGATAGTCCGTTTTGTCTTCTTCCTCTTTGTCTTATCTTTCTCTTTTAAGGATATTAATTAAAAGTGGTCAAATGTTTAATTTCATCGTTAAACTATAGTAGTTGTTATGTTCACATACGAGTTCAACATATTTTTATCGCATTTATATTTACTAATGTTGCACCGACCACGTTGCTAACACCGTTTGTATCCGCTAGAATCAGTATTACAAAAGAAGTCTTACTTGTAATTAAACAAAAAAAAGTTTTACTTGTAATTATCTTGAAATTAATTCATTTGTTTTAGATTATGATTCTTGATTTAGAGAAACTAGAAAAGAAGAAGTTCAATGAAAACCCACTTGTCATTATACCTTTTGGAGTTATCTTATTTTAAATACATATGCCGACACAACATATATGTCAGTATTCGAGATTGGAACCTCCACTTTATGGAGTTTTGTCTGTACATGAGGTGGATTTGGAATATTATTATTTTCAAATATAAAAGCTCATTTAACTTTGTTAAAAGAAAATGCTGTTTTGGTAAAGTAATGATTCTGAGAAGAAGGAAACGTCCAAACACGCCCTAACAAAGACAAAACATAACCCAAAAACCATCTCTTTTGTTTTTGTTGTTTTGTTGAAAAAATATATTTATATATTTATGAAATTGAGATGAGGCTAAGGCTTGGGTGTGGGATTTGTCTGTCTTCTTTAAATGTTAATTGTCTTTTCATAACTTTTTCGTTTGTCCTTTCTCTACTTTTAAATGCCCACCTTTTGTCTTTTTCCCATATTTCTCTCCTATTTGTTTTTAAACATAAATCACATTTTAAATTGAGATCATTGACCGACCAAAGATTCTCTATAAAATAATGAAATAGTTTTACTATGGAAACATGATCTAAGGAATAGTAAAACAGTATAAAATGAAAATACAAAGATAAGGTCTGAATGGTAATAGCAGATTTAATGATATAAGTGGTACAAAATTAAAGTGTGACGGTTTAACGGCCGTTTGTATATTTTGTAGAATAAATGTAATTTTGATAAAGTTAACAATGTAGAATTGTGCTTGATTGGTAAATATATAGTGTACGGAATTGAATAATTAAAAATATATATATATAATATGACATATTTAAAATTGTGAAATAGTAAAATTATTTTAATTGACTATTTTAGAAAATAAAATGATGTATATTATTTTACTAAAATTAAAATTATAATAACTAAAATACCAAAAGTTAGTATTTTTATTAAACCTAGTTTTTGATTGCATAATATTATAACAGTGAGAAAGTTTATAATTTAAACAAACATATGCGTTGATGTTTTAGAAAGACAATTTCAACTTCATTCTATTTTTTATTCTAAAATAGAGATTAGAGTAAAAATATTTTAATGATACTCTATTTTTCACTATAAAATAGATATTATTGGAACAACAACTAACTCTATTACAAAGTTACTTTATTTTAAAGAAAAAAATAGAGTAAATCATTGAAGATGATCTAAAAAATAAGGTATAAGAGATTTTATTATTAGAATGAAAAATATTTATTTACATAATACATGTGCCTTTAAGAGAGTAATATAAGAACATCAGTATTAGGAGAACACATGTACCACATGTCTCTCAAATAATAATATTTTAGTTTTTTTTTTAAGATGAACCATTAGTTGAGAGACAAATGTAATTTGTGTCTTTTAAAAAATTTTGAGCTGCTCTTTAATCTCTGTGTATTTTTATTGTAAATGATGAATGGTGATCAGTTTGCCGTTTTAACAATTTCGCATTGAAATAAACGAACGACATGTCGCCATTCATAACTTTATAGAGTGTGATTACTAACTACAAAAGTAACTAGGAATCGTAACACAATTTTTTCTTCACATTATAAGAAGAACAAAATAAATAATTTTATTCTGTTTAAACAGTTATTAACAAAAAGATATGTGAAAAGTGTTCAACCTGTAAAGTGTTGCCGCTCCTTCGGCTCCGATAGCTTACACAACATCGGAGCCGGATCTCTAGTCTTCTTTTGTAATTCGGTTTCTTTACTCTCTTTTCATCATCATCTCCTTTGTATCTCTTAGCAGATCTAAATTTATAGGGTTTGATTTCTTTCGAGATCTCTAGATCTTGAGTTGTCGATCTATTACTATCTGTTTCAGATGCTGTAGTTTTGGGTTAACCTTGTATGATTGCTTCAGCTTGGCTTGTACTTCATCTTTTATCCCATCTGAAGTTTGTTATTTGACATAGATGGTGTGATGGCGGCGTGGTTGTGTATAATGGGTAGAACATGCCTATTATTCTTCAAAGGTTTCACGGTTTGTGTCACCTCTCCATCTCTCAGTCTTGAAGGAGTCCTTCTCGAGGCCTTTTAATAAGTGTGTGTTCCGAATGTTCTTCTGATTCTCTCGTTCCTTGGTGGCTTCTGTTCGGTGAAGCAATATAATGAGGTTGAGGTTTTAGGCTTTCCTATGAAGGTTTCCTTGAGGAGGGAGCTTTATTTTCGGGTGTCTATCTCTTATCGATTTGGAGTTTCGTGTTGGGCGTATTGGTTATGGGTCGATACCGTGAACTGATGGTTCAAGTATGTTTGGTCATGTGTTGTTGTTGTGTTGGCCACTACATCGTTTACTCTCTCTTGTGCTTGGTTGGTTTTTGGCAAGAGTGTTGGTTGTTCAATGATTGGATGACTTTCTTCTATTCTCCTTTTCAAGTATTGCCTACGGAGTCAGATGTAGGAGTGTAATTCATCTAGTAATTGTTGTAGTTGTTGTATGTGTTGCCCTTTGTTTGGGCTCAAAAATCCCATTTGTAGACTATGTTTTCGGGGATCGTAATGTTTTTCCACCGGTTGTTGGATCCCATCTTTGTATGTTTTCGGTTTATCAATCAAATTCAGAGGGAGAAAAAAAGTGTTCAGCCTGATTGGTATGATTAGGGATGTTACCATGGGTAATTACCCATGAGTTTGCCCCAACCCATAAGTAATGGGCTGGATTTTCACCCTTCAATAAATAATTGAATACATTATGGGTTAATAATTTTAGAGTTTATATTAATTTGGGTAAACCCAATAGAGTAATTGGGTATCCATGGGTATTCACAAATCTAATATATGTTGTTTTTTTTTTATTAAAGTTTAATCATATTTTTTTTTGCATAAAATCGTGTCTTTCCGCTAAAATCGCAAAATTGAGTTTTTCCGTCAAAACCGTAAAATCAAATTTTCCTGCCAAAACTGTAAAATCAAGTTTTTCCCCAAAACCGTAAAATCAAGTTCTCCCGCCAAAACCGTAAAATCAAGTTTTCCGCCAAAATTGTAAAATCAAGTTTTCCCGCCAAAACCATAAAATCAGGTTTTCCCGCCAAAATCATAAAATCGTGTTTTCTGCCAAAACCGTAAAATTGAGTTTTTCCGCCAAAACCGTAAAATCAGGTTTTTTCGCCAAAATCATAAAATCGTGTTTTTCCGCCAAAACCTTAAAATTAAGTTTTTCTGCCAAAACCGTAAAAATCGTGTTTTCCGCCAAAACCGTAAAATCAGATTTTCCCGCTAAAACCGTAAAATCGGAATTTCCCGCCAAAATCATAAAATCGGATTTTCCTGCCAAAACCATAAAATTGAGTTTTCCCGCCAAAACCGTAAAATCGGAGTTTCCCCCCAAAACCGTAAAATCGGGTTTTTCCGCCAAAACCGTAAAATAATTGTGATTTTAAAACAGATGCGTAGATGTTAAAATTATCTTTTTAATAATATATAATTATATTATGTATATAAAAAATATTAATATTTTACATGATTTTTTAGAACAAATAAAATGGTATCTTGGGTAACCATGAGTAGACCTATACTCTACTGGGTTATTTTATGGATTTGGGTTCTAACCTTAATGTTTCTGGATTTTTGTGGGTTTGATATAATTTGGGTTGAGTTATTTGTGAGTTAGGCTAGGTTATTTTACCCTATGTTAACATCCCTAGTATGATAATAACTGAAGCAAAAGTAAATATATTTCTCGCTGAAAATATAACGTTAGTAATGACATATAGTCAGACCCATGACAAAACAGTAAACTTTACAGTATTAATAAGACATTGAGTTTTTAGTGATTTAAATCTCCAACTATTTTTAAATCGGATAAAAAACCTCCAACTAAAATTTTATGTTTTTAAACCTCCAACTATTAAACCGTTAATGTCGTTAACCTTCCGTTAACAAAATCATTTTTTCTTAACGGAGATCCGTTAAATCAAAACGCAGTGTTTCATATAATCACAAAACGACACGAAATTCTTATAATCAATAAATATTTTAGTGATTTAAACCCTCAACTATTTTTAAATCGAATGGAAAACCTCCAACTAAAATTTTACGTTTTTAAACCCTCAACTATTAAACCTTTAATGATTTTAACCCTCGTTAAACAAAGTCATTTTTCTGAACGGAAAATTATTAAATTGAAACAGAGAGTTTCATGTAATCACATAAATGACAAAAAATGATTAAAACCCCTTATATCAATATCAATGACAATTCATCCTCAAATATATATAAAAAAATAGAGAATTCTTTTTCTTTTTCAAGAACCATTGGAGGGCAAGGGCAATATAAGTCAAAAAGTTGTGTTGTTTCTAATTCTAAGTTAAATAAATGAATATGGGAGAAAAAAAATAGAATTAGAAACAATACAACTTTTTGACTTATATTGTCCTCCGATGGTTCTTAAAAAAGAAAAAGAACTCTCTAGTTTTTTTATATATTTGAGGATGAATTGTCATTGTTATTGCCATTGATATAAGGGGGTTTTAAGTATTTTGTGTCGTTTATGTGATTACATGAAACTTTATGTTTCAACTTAATAGTTTTCCGTTCAGAAAAAATGATTTTGTTTAACGAGGGTTAAAATCATTAAATGTTTAATAGTTGAGGGTTTAAAAACGTAAAGTTTTAGTTGGAGGTTTTCCCTTCGATTTAAAAATAGATGGAGGTTTAAATCACTAAAATATTTATTGATTATAAGTATTTTGTGTCGTTATGTGATTATATGAAACACTGCGTTTTGATTTAACGGATTTCCGTTAAGAAAAAACGATTTTGTTAACGGAAAGTTAACGACATTAACGGTTTAATAGTTGGAGGTTTAAATCACTAAAAACCCTAAGACATTTAATATAATTTAAACTGAAAGTTAGAGAAAAGTATTTTGAAGAGTCTGAACTTGTAAGATCTCTTAGTATTCAAATATATATCGCCATTTGGTGAAACTTAGTTACAACTATAATTGTGTGGATTCAAACATCAATTACATGAGTTGTCAAATTAGTTGGGAGAGGTCTGCCACATAACTGCAGAGACAAATATCATAAAATATTTGGGACTAAGGTAACAGAGTATTGGTTAAGATTGTCAATAGGGGTAGAAATAGCTACTGTCACACAATTGAACTGGTATAGCTAATATTTTTAAAACTTATTTTATGCATTAAAAACGGTCTAATATTAGTAAAATTATAAACTTCAGGCTAAATCTTTTATAAATATATCAAAACCCGTAGCTAGAAATTCAAATGTAGCTTACAAATCAGGAAAAAAATGTCCACACGCATCAATTTGCTTTTTCTTCACTTTGTTTTTGGTCTTAGGATAGTCCCAACGTTCGATTTAACGAAACAAAGTAGAGAAGAAGAAAACACATACTTTAATACTATCAATAGATTCCCGGAATAATCCTGTATTTGACTTTCTCACAGTACAGCTTCCAGTACTTTCCATACCTTGATCAAAAAGAAGAAACAAACCCAAAGTAAGAACAAAGAGAATGTGTTAATGTGGTTATATTAATTCAGATTTGGTGGCTTACTTTGATCGGCATCGGTCATCGTCTCTCTTGGCTCGATCAAAGAGAAGAATGGTGAGGAATATGACGTAGAAGTAAGGCAAGAACTGGACCAAACAAATATTTATTTGTCTTTAAATGTAGCTCTTGCGACAAAAGCTTATAACAAACCAAAGAGATGGAGAAAGAATTTACGTTATTAAAGAGAGCCGGTACGGTCCAGAAGAAAGCACTTGAGATCTCAGGAACATAGTGGAAATGACGAGCCAATCCCCACCTGCACCATCAAAAAAACATGTTGTTGTGATGGGAAACATGTAAAACTAATTGTTGTAATATCATAAAAGTAGAATAAACTCACCATCCAGAGGTTAAGAGAAGACTGGTTTTAGTTTCACCAGCTGTTGTCGTATATGTCGCCACAATCTGCAACAAATCGTGAAAGCAAAAACTGTTCATACACATTGGAATGTTTCGAATTTGAAAAGGAATAAGCTTAACTTCACTGAATGTTTTGTGATCATTACCTTTGATGGGGCTTTGCCCCAAACCGAGCATTTCCCATTTGTCCTCCTGAACTCTTGCCTTTGTCTATCGCAGTCATAGTTTATGTAAATGCAAAGACATCCCGCCACCAAAATGTATATTGCCAACTGCAGACAAAGGAAGGATATTATAAAGTCTAAGAGATAGAAATAGACATGAATGTCTCATGTTTTCATGAACGGAGTTCTGCTACTACATAGACTGATATCTGACGACTAGAATCATGAGCCATAATGTGCAGCGATTCAAACATATGTTAAGCATTCAATATTATAACTCTACTGTCTAATGTAATGATACTTTAGAAAACCCGAATTCTGGTACTGTCACATTTAGCTTAACCTTTCTTGTTGTATCTTTAAGGTTTTTTCATTTGGTTAACACACAAGAGTATCTCTCATGTATCTCATTCTCTATATTCAGTTATAAAAGTTTTTTTCTTGCACCTGAGTTCCAAGTTGGACGGGGTGGTTCACAAGGTACATGCCAGGAGATGTATAAATAGAAGGCACCCACACCAGACAACCCCAGCAAATATAGAATCCAGCTGAAAATAAAAAATTATAAAAGCAAGGAAAAAGTTAGCTGTAAAGGCCAAATAGTAAAGCAACTTTTGCTGATGATGATGATTTAATTTGATAAATGTACCAGAAGCATACCTCGGTCATGTGCGATGTCCATGGTGTTCCAGTAACCAGCTTCCCACCAGAAAAACTTGGTGACATACACCAGCATCAGTATGGTGTTGACCAGCATTGAATCAGATACTTTCCCATTTATTTCATACTGATTAAAAAAAGTGACCACAAATTAGAAGATGTGAGACTCTCACATAAAACAAAGACCCAAAGAAACCACCAGGTTATGTCGTAAGAATGTGAAAATCTATCTAGAAAGTACCTGTTTAATGCAATACGTGACGGCAAGAACAGCCCAAGACATCATACCAAATCTGCAATTAGTAAAAACCTTGATGTCGAAGTTTTTACCAATTCGAGGGTACAACTCCATGCCCTGCAAATCAGGACGCAAAGAACACAGTGAGAATAAGAATGCCGCAAGTTGGATTATGTTAAAGATAAGCTGAACGCAAAGAGTGAGATAAGATTTCGTCTATTATTAATAACTAGTGGATATTTTATTATTTTCCATCACCTTCTGACATTTGAGACCATATTCATACCAAACTAGTTTGTGTTAAGTCAAACTAAATGAAGAATGATACTAAGAAGACAGTGGCAAGACGTTAATTCTTATAAGTATATCCCAACCAGTAACTTCAGAAGAATGATCAGCAGAAAGAACTCACCCAATAGAAGTCGATAATCAGGTTACCACATGAACCAGAATCACTTGATGAAGGTGCAACATGACCCTTGTACAAGACAAAAAGACAAGTTTTTAGAAACATAAAAAAGCCAAATTCTACATCAGTAGACACCAAAAAGAAAAGCAACACGCCATTCAATGGCATAGACATTTACCTTTACGTATAGCAAAACACAGAACACGAGGCTTCCGAATATAAGCGCAGAAAATATTTCACCCAAATGATCATAGACAATTGCAGGGTTGAATATCCCAAACCTGAACAGCAAAAAAAAGTCAACTCATATAGGTACAACACTTGAACCAAACTAAAGCACTCAAAAAGAAATAAACTTTTCTTACCACCAAAGACCAAGATAGGTGGATAGTGTAACAAAATAAGCAGCCAAACCATTGGCCTGCAAGAAACAGTTAAGTTATTTGCATCAACTTCCACAGCACACACAAGGCTATCTAAATACTTATGTAGAGCCATTTATCAATACCTTGTAAACCGGTCGGTTTCCCGTTGGAGAAATGGGTCCTTCAACTCTTTTACCAGGAAGAAGAAGCTGAAGAGCAGCCTCAAATGCTCCATAGCAAAAGATGATCTTCCAAGCGATGGCAGTGGGTCTGGGCCATATGTTGATGAGCCCTTCAACTCCATTCTCCCACAAGAAGCTACACGTCTGAATAACAGAACCGTCCTGATGAACCATCGTGTACCATCTGCATTATCAATAAATTAAAAAACAAAAATTCAATAACAGAGATGTAAACATTACGTCTCAAGTAGTCTACTCATACAAATCGGAAAATATTTTAATAATAAAACTAAAAATCGCCACAAGTCCCTATAAATCTACACTTGTTGCTTAATCCGGAAGATCACAATCTCAGTCAATATATTAAAATCGCAAACACATTCACCAGATTTGAATCGCTTCTTTGATCGAAGATTAGTTAATGAAACACGATTTTTTGAAGATCTAAGCTATGAAGTAAGGATTGTGCGAGCCGATCTGATAAGTAAAGCTTACAGGAGAATGACGAAAGGTGGACAGAAAGCGAGTAGCGATAGCATCGATGCGTAAGTCACGATCGGAGAATGTACAGTCGCCGCCATCTTCTTCCTTCTCCTCTCTCGATCTCTGGGCCAAAAGAACTTTGATTCTGATCTGTGTTGACTCAACTAACGACTTGTGCGAAGTTAACGATGGAGAGACGATCCACCAACAGTGAGTGATGGAGAAAAATGTTGTTAAATAATCCACGTGTCATTTTCTCTTCAAATGTTTTTTTTTTCTTAAGATTCCACTTGACCCTCGTACTTTGCTTAGGCCGGTACCAAATATCTATCTAGACCGAAACTTCCAATCCATATTAAAAAATTACTCTCTCCGTTTCTAAAAAATGTATATTTTAAAGTTTTTACACTTAAGAAAAAAAAAACATTTGAAGAGAAAATGACACGTGGATTATTTAACATTTATTAAGAAAAATATAAAATTGTAGTTAGCAATACATTGTTTTTCTCAATAAATTATTTATCATAATTTTTAGAGAAATTCCCTTAGATAATCCCTTTTAGTTTGTTCTTCACAAAAATAGGTGAAGAAAATGATCAAAATAGGTTTTTAGAAGCTAATTTTTTTATTTATATGCATTTATATCCCTAGGGTTAACTAATTTAGACTTTAGGGTTTAGAGTTAAGGGGTGGATTTGGGGATAGGGTTTCAAATTTCAAAAAAAAAAAATGCTATTTTGGTCATTTTATTTTTCTAAAGCTATTTTTGTGACAAAAACTTAAAAAAGCCAATTTAAGAGAATTGCCCTAATTTCTAACCAATAAAATTTTAATAATTGTAATTATATTTTTTGAAATTTACAATTTGTCATTAAATAATGTATTGAAAACATAAAAAATGTATATTTTTGAAACAAAAGTTTTTCCAGAACGTGGATCTTTTAGAAACGGAAGGAGTAAATTTTTAGGTTTTGGAATCAAACCGATCCCCCTGATGTACCGAACCGAAATCAAATCAATATCAAACCCGAATCCAACCCGAATGTGGGAATCCCCATCCTAATCAAAATCTCCTTTGCTCAAAGATCTTCACAGTGTTATTCAATCATATATTTTAAGGTATGATTTCAATCTAGTTTTTAAAATTAGTGTTATTTAATTTTCAAAGATTTTAAAATTTTTTGTATTTTCAATTGATTTCAAATCATTTCTTATGGAGTTTCATGAATAAATAAATAAACTCAAAATCAAAGGCATACTGAAGATATTTTAGAATTTTCCAACCTAAACTATATTAAAATTTTGAAATTTCATGGATTAAAAACATTAATAATTGATTTTGAATCACCATTGAATAACACCACCTTTGTCTCTGTATTCAACACTATAGTGATGAACCAAATCATTCTCAATCACTCTGATTCGCAGCTATAGTTTTCTTACTCTGAGCGAACTACAAGCAATGCTTGGCTTGATCTTGTAGCATGTTCACGAGATGCAGTTAGTCCCTAACGACGATGACCGCAAGGAAGAATCTAACGAGATCGTTGCTGGAGATCAATCAACCTCAATTTTCGAATTTGCCTTGATGTTGGGGGTATAATAATATTATTATAGCACTTTCTTGATCTTGAAACCAGTGAGAATACGATGAAAAAGAGAAGACTTTGTTTGTTGTGTGTGTANAAAAAAAAAAAAAAAAAATCGACCAATCGCGGCCCGCCACGTGTCGGCGGGACCCGCGATTGGTGCAAAATACCGTTTCTTCTCTGGCGACTTTGGAACTTCTTTCTGCTCCGGTTCCCGTGCGCTTGTGGGTCCATCTCTATCAAGAGACGAGCGTTGTTCGTGCTCTAAGAAGTACATGCATAGATCTTGTCTTGATAATTAGCGCTCCACCAAGGTAAAAAAAAACTGTGTATTGTTATGTTGCTGTGATGTTTTGTTCTTTGTTCTGTAAGCTGCTTGTTTTCTCTGTGTCTGAAAATATGTTTCAGGAAGGTTTTGAGTTTTCGCATTGTACAGAGTGTAGAGCTCTGTTCAAACTCCGAGCCAATGTGCCATCCTGATAGATGGTGGTTAAGATTGAGATTCCAGCTGCTGGTTGCTAAAGATCATGCTTTCATCTTCATCTCTGTCCAGATGGTACATTAGTTGTTTTACTTGATGTTACTAGTTTTTTGACTCTCATATTTGTCCATCCACACTCTGATGAGCTTAGAGAGAAACTTTATAGTTACAGTTGTTTTATCCGTTTCAGAACTATGACCAAACTTGTATTTTTTGTTGCATTTTTAATCTGAAACAGGAGATTCCTTGTATGAGTTTCGATTGGTTGATACAGAAGCTAATGATGACCTGTCACCTGCAAAAATAAGTTGGAGAGGAAGTTACACGTGAGAGAAAAGAAAAGTATAAATAGAGATGATTATAACTGAGAGAGTTAGTTAGTTGGTTGGTGCCACTTGTGGTTTGAGCTTGCTTCTCTTGGAGAGCAAGATAGCTTTCTCTTGCAACTCCTATATTATTGATAAGAAAGTGATTGTGTTCTTATCAAATTGGCCAAACCGATTTCTAGAAATAAATGCAGTGTTTTGAGACCCCATCCGAATTCACGGTCGAACCGGCAAACTCGTTAACTCGTTATGTAGAACGATCTGTTTTTTTCAATATTATTTAAAAATCCTACAAAACTGCTATTATTTAGCTGCGAATTTTTTTGAAATATGCTGAACAAAATTTACTTTCAAAATTTGCAGAATAGTTTTCTAAATAATTGGATAAACTTTACAAAATGGTGAAATATAAATTATTTATACAAAAATTTTAAACTTAATAAATTATTTAATCAATTGAAAATTAATAACTATAAATAACTAAATATATTATTATAATAAAATACCAATTAAATTTAATCAAAACATTGATTTTATTTTAATTTTTATCTTGAACTAAATACATTAATAATAATACCAATTAAATTTAATCAAAACATTGATTTTATTTTAATTTTTATCTTGAACTAAATACATTAATAATAATATATTAACATATACATCAAAATGAAGTTATAGATTAATACTATTTGTTCCATGATTATTTATAATAACGAATATTTAGTTAATATTTTAAAATATAATTTTCATATAATTAAACAATATGAAAAATTGATTCCACAAATAATCTACTAAAAACTCACTTTTCACTATTGAAAATTCTTTTGTACTTTTTCAACGAAAACCTAAAGACCTGCATTTTTGCGTTTTATGTTGTATTCCGTAAATTTTTTTGATTGGTGAAATTCTTGTGTTTTTGCATTTTTAGACTTCATTACGCCATTCTGCATGTTACTAATTAAAGCCTTAAACTTCTCCATGAAATCTCAAAAGATTTCACTAGAAGATTCAAACATTTTTCAGAGGTTGGAGGCTTTTGCTCCCTGACGAGTAAACATAATATAATGCTTGGAGAGAGTGGATGACAAGTTGTGAAAACTGTCGATGGAATCATCGGCTAGTCTAGAAAACCAGGTTAAGACTAGTCCAACGAGACATTCGACAAAGAGTTGGCAGAAACAAGCGTTTTTTTCTTTTTCGGCGAAGTGTGCTCTCCCCATCGATATGTTGAATGCGGTCACATGATCGGTTGGGTCGGAATCGTCAGAGTAGGTCGGAAGGTGAAACTTTTTCATAGGTCAGAGTTTTACGTCGCTAATCCTCTTAGAAAAAGGGGTTTTGAGCGTTACGACGAGGACGCACTCGATCTGCGAGGCCGAGCTCGTGACATAATGGATCTTGGAGTGGATGTCCTGCAGCAAGATCTGGAGCTCAACAATTTGGTGGCTTGTCGCCAGATCTGGGCCTCCTGTTTGCTCGATGCTGGCAGTTGTTAGGTTTGCGACATCGGCTTTTTGTCCATGCTCACCAACTGCCGAATTTGTTTTGAAGAGTTGTCTTCGGATCATCGGGGCGTTGCTGACATCACCGACTAGGAGTGCGATGGCAGCAGCTAAGTCGGCGAACTATTCGTTTGTCGCTTTTTGAGTCTCTTCTTGTTGAGCGAAGCCGGCCATGATGGTATCCATGAAATCAGTCATGGTAGGCGCTGCGACAGCTGGAGTAGGTTCTTCACCGGGGTGGACTCGTCGGGATTCATACTGATCTTAGTGAACGCTACTTCGTTTTACCCCACGATAGGCGCCAACTGTGTAATCTCAGTTTGGTCGGGATTCAGTATAGATAGACTGAACTTGATGATGAGTTATTTCAAAGACGTTTTATAGATCGGGAAATAGTAGCGGTTTACAAAGTAAGAGAATATACGGAAAGTAATCGGTGATCGTCTGAGCTAGCAAGAAAAGTACAAGTCGGTGAGAAATATAAATGAGTACATATCCTAATTTCTAGATGTCATGTGTGTGTGTTTAGGCATAGATCCCTCTCTCCGTCGGTCTCATCCTTTTTTTATAGATAAACCTGCTCTCCAGTTTTTCCTAAGTCGTTCTGACCTAATGAGCCAAATCCTATCTCTCGGGCTGAGAAACTGGGCCAAGCAATTGAACTGTGAAGCCAAGTTGGTGCAGTGGGCTTATGATGCCGAGTAAAAAATAGTCTTTAGCCAAGCACGAACATTGAGCTGATAGTCATCTAGCCATTCTGATCTGAGCCGACTGAATGGGCCGAATCTCTTATTTTATGGGCCTTGTGGAGGGATGTAATCTATCTCTTACAATAAGTCTGATCCTGAACTATCTGTTTACGAACTGGGTCATAGAGACATCTTGGCGGAAGAAGTATGATGTGATCAGTTCGAGGATGGGAAACCACAACTTTGTGACTTTCTGAAAGAACGACTCATATACACATTGATACCCAATCAGAGGTATCCAGGCTCGTTGGTCGTGTCTCGGGATGATGAAAGTAACTCGAAAGGCCCCACACCCCTTTAACAGTTCTTCATGCTTCCGACTGTGGACCAAGTGTATAACACGTTCCCCTAATTTTGGCCCTTCATGACTTACGGTCACACAAGCTCCGGTCTCGAAGCAGGCAACTGCTCAAAGGTTCCAATCTCAAAGTACTGAATTGGGATTAAGGGTTCGTCACCCATAGGAATCACCCGATCTTCTACATAAACTTCCTTGGAGTCGTCTGAATCTCCTTTGCCGGTCTCTTGCTCGTCAATCTCAGTATGGCCATCTTGATCTCCCCACAACAGCTTCTCGCAATCAGCGACTAACAGAAGCATTCAGCGAGATCGAGACTAGATGTATCTCTAAGAGCGTCACAATGGATTAAGCTGAAGTCTTCAAGAGGCTGGCTTCCCCTGATAGATCCTTATCAGGACTCGACTCCACAGCGGTGGCTTTCTTCTTCTGTTCTCAGAAAACCTGTTACTCGGAGACATGCTTTCCTCGAAGAAACGGATGAAACGTGGATTGTAGTTCAGAGAAATCAACCTAGGCAACGGCGGCTAATTGAAAAACTAGTAGAGGGAGAAGTAGAGGTAGAGAGAGAAAGTACCTTTCAAACGGAGAGAAGTGAGATACTGGAAAAGAAGTAGCCTATTTATAAGAAAATAGGCGCGGATCTCCAAGCGACATCATCATTAGGCCTACAAAACCTATTGGGCCTAGGGAACCACCCAATTTTCACGCGCTTTTAGTCACGACGGTTCCACTTCTCGGTGTAAACCAGAACCCAATGAGGAT
The DNA here is from genome assembly GCA_012274485.2 of Sinapis alba. Taxonomy (NCBI): domain Eukaryota; kingdom Viridiplantae; phylum Streptophyta; class Magnoliopsida; order Brassicales; family Brassicaceae; genus Sinapis; species Sinapis alba. The sequence goes on from MU106017.1 coordinate 35,859, forward strand.
CAAACATGTTAAGCCGATTAATCGCTCATTAAACTGAATTGGATCTGCAAATTCAAGAATTCTTAACCAAATCTTAAGGCAAACTGCTTTCACCGAGCAACTAAAGCTCTACTTCATTAAGATCGAGAAATGTTTTCACCGAGCAACTGACAATCTCCATCACGGTCGCTCATGCAAACTTCTAGTCGATTAATTGACAATCATTCTCGCAATCAATTATTCAAAGGTGAGATGGTGGTCTGAGAGACTGTCCTAATCACTTTTGCTCGCTTAGCTTCACTGAGTAACTGAAAAGCATCATCGTCACCAGTTCCTCGCTCAAGCCATTCCGAGTAAATGATAAGTCATGATCATCGTCCCTTTGGCCCGGACCAAAGAAAAAAAAACATAACAAGAAACAAAACATTACAAGAAACAAAGCATTACTTGAAACAAAGCTAAGGCGGAAAGAGACAGCATATGGAAAGATAGATCTGGAGTAGTGATTGATCCCATTAACCGGAGGTAGTAAAGATAAGAGGCGATCCCTCATAGAACGATCAACAGCCTTGGCGATTGCAGCTACGGTAGAGGAAGAGTCCCTGAAGATACGATGGTTCCTTTCGCTCCAAAGGTTGTAGACGATGACCTGCAACAAGAGTTTAATAATTGACACAGCACCCGAGCATGAAACGATGCGGGCAGATTTATGATATCTATCACAGAGGCAAGTGTAGCAGGAGGAGCAGGGAGCATCCAACCAGAGAAGTGAGATCAAATTGCTGCTGAGAAGGTGCATGAGAAAAACAGATGCACATGAGATTCAGAATCCAACGAACACAGAGGGCAAACAGGAGGAACCAACATTCCCCATGAGATGAGCCTATCTCTTGTAAGCAGACTAGACAAGACAAACATCCATGATACAAAGGAGAACCGAGGGATCTCTTCTTTGAACCAGATAAGTTTGTACCAAGAAACCATAAGGGAGGGCTGTCCTTATAAAATTCCAAGTAGCTTTTGAGGAAAACTTTGGAAGGAATGAGTAAGCACCACTCCGCCAAAGAAAACGACCATGTCCGCACAAGGAAGATGGTGGCTGCATTGTAGAGAGAACCACCTGCAAGGTTTCTGCTTCATCAGACCTAGCTGGAGGCGGAGTCCAATGGCCATTAGGCGCAGCTACACAGACAGAGGCATCAAGTGGATCTGAAGATCTCTCGTACCCCGGCTGCCAAACACAGAGATTAACGGACCAAGGTCAGTCCACCAATCAAACAAGAAACTCACTGACCTCCTATCGCCTATATTGCATCTCATCATGTTATTAAGTTCCGGCTTGAGCTTCAACATTTGATTGACTGTGGATGAGAAAGCAGTAAAGGTTGTGGCAGTCCAAAAAGTTTGAAGAGTGAACACATTATGTTTAAGCCATGCAACCCATAATGAACCAGACTCAGAGAAAAAAATTCCAGACTCGTTTGAGTTGGAAAACATATTGAAATTCCTCCAGTCTTCGAAGTCCTAAGCCTCCCTCTTTCTTTAGCTTACATATGCTGTCCCAACTTACTCTAGCACTCGAGGCCGTTGTGGTTTTGTTATTCCATAGGAAAGAAGCACATAAGGAGTCAACCTTAGCATAAAACCTCTTCGGTAGGGTAAAAACCAAACTCCAAAAGTTTACCATACCATAGATGACAGAAGAGACGAGGGTAATTTTCCCCGCAAAAGAAAGGCTTTTGACTGTCCAAAAGTTCAATTTTGAAGTTATCTTCTCAAGGAAAGGCTGAAGCGTTCCATAACTGATCTTCTTCGGACTGAGAGGAAGACCCATATAGCGCATGGGAAATGTACCTCGCTTGAAGCCTGAAATGTCACTGATAACAGCAGCTTCAATGTCCGAGTACCCACCAAAGAAAATTTCCAATTTTTCTGAGTTCATATCAAGTCCAGACCATTCTTTAAACCCAGCCATCACATTCTTTACACCTGAGATAAAGTGCCTTGACCCGTCGGAGAACACAAGGAGATCATCCACAAACAGTAAATGTGTGACTCTCGGCGTGGAGCATAGAGGGTGCAGGAAAATGTCTCCAGCAGTAACGGCTCTTTCGAGCAGCTTAGAGAGTATTTCCATCACCATAATAAAGAGATAAGGCGAGATTGCATCACCCTGATGGAGCCCCTTCTTCCCTGGAAAGAAGCATACAAACTCGCCATTAATGGCAACTGAGAATCTAGGGGATGAAATTCATTCGCTGATCCAGGTGAAAAAGATTGGAGGGAACCCATGAGCCTCTAGAAATTTAGTGATAAAATCCCAGCATATCTTATCAAAAGCTTTGTGGATGTCAATTTTTAGCATACTGCTCTTGCTGCAATTTTGACGTTCATAATTCCGGATCAACTCAGCTGCAAGAAGAACGTTCTACCCCAAGCTACAACCCTTAAAGAACGCTGAATGAGAGCGACTTATTGAAGATTTAAGGATGGGCTTGAGCCTGTTAGCAATGATCTTCGTGATTACCTTGTAGACAATGTTGCAGCAGCTTATTAGGCCGGTAGTCTAGGAGCTTACATGCTGTTGCGGTCTTGGGAATGAGGGCAATGGCAGTTGTGTTTAGGTCTTTGAGAAACCTTCCATTACGGAAAAACTCAGCCACGGCTGCGATGGCATCCCCTCCAACGGTATCCCATGACGCTTTTAGGAACTCAAATGAATAGCCATTGGGCTTGGACTTTTATTAAGAGGCATGGAGAAGATGGTGCCTCTGATCTCTGTCTCTAAGACATCTCTTTTGAGGTACGCTTTCTGCAAGTCCGAACATCTAAAAGTGAGCAAGTCCTCCAAACTATTTGTGGCTGCTGGCGAAACATGCAGATCTGTATGCCCAAAAATATACAATCTATGTTGTTATATTGTTGTCAATTTTGTTTAGATTTTCTCATTTGACAATCAACTCTGATTAAACTTTGTAAGTTGACATATTCCTAGTTTAGACAGTTAATTAGTATTACTAAAAAAATTTAATTAGTGTTAGTAACAGAAATAATGAAGTACTTTTATGAAGTTTTCTCATATATATATATTTGCGAGAACAAGTTTTTTCCAGACTTCTTTTTAATTACCGAGTGTTTGATACAATTTTTTAGACAATAACTCAAGATACTAGTTACCTCCTCCTTAATTTTCGGAAAGTAAATATAGATAAAATCTGAACATTGGTGCTTCAAAAACACAACGTATAAAGTGTTTTTTTTTTTTTTTTTTTTTTTGAACAACCAACGTATAAAGTGTTTCAGCCTCGAATCTGAGTCCATTCAGATCCTGACAATTTTGCGCCCTTCACAGGCCCTTTCATATAAAATGAAAATCATAAACTTGATGCAACACTGACATAAATGCCAAAGAAGTGGTAGTTGCCGTTTTTCAGGAAAAAAAACGAAACAGACTAAGAAAATCCATTGGAAGCTGCATTATTAGACAAGGAAACGAAAACACAAGTTCATATTAAAAAGTTGAGATCGAGGTAGAAAAGAAACAAATCAAGCGTTGAAGAGTCTCCTTAAAGGTCCATCTTTGCGGTCTTTGGCAGCTTCAGTAAGTGCAATGAACTTCTTAAAGCCAGTGGTTGCTGCTCCTCTGCCAAGAGCCGCTGCTCTCGTCAACACATCCTCGCTGTTTGCTATGAACCCAGCTGCTGTAGCCGGATTAGTGATTGCCAGCGGCAGTGCAGGTGGGGTTGGAACCGGTTGTGGCATTGCCGCTGAAACAGTGGCCTGTGTGAACCCTGGGCCATGCTTGTTGAAATCGTCAAGTATACTCTGCTGATCAGCTTTCTTAAGACCCTGCATCAACACCACAAAAAAAGGTCTAGAGTTAGTTTCCTGATATATACCCGGTTGGTGTCATTTGACTTTCAAATAGATAATACTGTGGACTGGACTCTGACTTTAGGCTAATTGGGATTTTTAGAGAATCTGAGTACTGAAATGGATTAAGAAAAGACAAAATCACCTTAAGTTCCAAGATGCGCTGAAACTCCATGGGAGTTCCTTCTGGAAACAGTGCACGGTAAGTGTCTGCCACTGAATCGATTGGGGATAGTATGACCTTAAGAAGTGCTTCAGCTCTGCTCATTTCACGGCTCACAAATTTAGAGTAGCTGGCAGCGGTCGAAGTCTGCAATGACATTGCAAACTTCAGATTTAAAAGGCTATATTGGTTTTTACAATATCATATCGGCTTTGTCACTGAAACACAAATACTTTATGATACCAAATGTTTCATGCTCACATAACAAAAATTTCAAAATACAGAGTCACCAGCAGATGCACATAATAGATAAATTGGTGATATCGAGATAGCTAACCTGTCTGGCAAGGGAAGGAATTTCTAGAAGAATCGTCTTCATGGCTTGCGTATCTAGTAACATCTGTGAAACCAAAAGAAAAAACAGATAATCATCTTCCAACTCTAAACAGATGAAAAAGAAGGATCAGATACATAATATGCGAGAGGGATCTCATGCAGCTTCGTTTTGCTCTCAAAGCATGAAAATGATTATCCCTACATTAATTACTTCCACAATACTAGTACTGAAGTTAAGGAAATGAATCGAAGAAATAACAAGACTAAACAATAGTAACTTCAACAGCAACAAAAGGCAGAGAAGCTAAAAGAGAAGGTTGGTATTAACTAGACTGAGTTTGTAGTCTCTGGATACATACGATAAACTAGGCAAACCAATTTTTTTAACATGGATTTTAGCCAAGTCACTGGTTGACTACTAGAGAAATTACGATGGAAAGAATTAGAGTCATGCATATGGAGGATATAGAACAGGCAGGCTGACCTGTTGAGCTCCAGCTTCGGAGAGTTGCTTGCACCTGAAAATATTAGCATAAAACCGTGGTCCAAGGGATGATGCCAGCTGCACAAAGTATAACAAAATAAAAAGTCGTTCTCTATCAAGTTGGTCAAGAAACCGTCGAACTGTCATTGTCAATAGGTTCGGGCCATAACAGTTCCAATCTTAGTAGACAGTACTGAAGTATGTTTGATAAATGAAGTAGAATTAAAAAAAAACTTTTTTCTCCTCTATACAAGAAGAAAGCAAGGTAAAATAAATTAATTGCAGGTCCTTATAGTATGAGGAGTATTTATCAAATCATAAATAGTTACCTTGTCGAGGAAAAATTGGAAGTAAACTGGTGTTAGAAGGTTCCCGAGGACAGGGATGCTGCCGCTAAGAATTGTATTGATTCCATTTACATACCTAAAAGAATATGCAAGTATGTTTAGGCTTTAGTCATATGGGCATCAAAAACAATAGAAAGCTTTGAACTCACAGTTAGCTCTTACCCAGACTGGTCACCCACACTGTCAAGTGTCCCCCATGGAACACGTGTCATCGCTGCCATTTCTGTGTCGAATTTAGTTTCGATTCCAAGGACCAGCGTCACCAATGATCTCGTTATGACCGCAGAAAATTCATCCTGCACAGCAACCAGCTTGAGAAGAATCCAAAATAAGTAACATCAGGGAAAAAAATATGTCAGTTGTAATCAGTACCTGGACCTCTGACATGTCTACAACGTCAACATAGTGCGGGTCAATAATTTCTGATACTTTTTCTGCCAATTCACCACACTGCCAGACAGATAGCAAATAATCCTTGTGAAGTCCCACATTGATGTTCAGTAATCGAAACTTTTAGACAAAACCCTACTGACATGGGCACACACCTTGTATCCCGGAACAACATAACAGTTCGAATTCCATTTTTTATACAGAAGCAGCAGAAAATATATTTGAAAATGTACCGCATGAGCAGCACAGATATTTAGAAAAAATTGCAAACAAATAACTTGGAGGTGTAATATCACACCACAACAACATCGAGAAAGTAAGTAGACCCATGACAGTTTCTTGGAACTTTATGTGAAGAATAATTAATTACAAGTGGTCATTCTACATGACTAGCTTAAAATCAGGATGAAACCATATGATACAACCCCAATTAACCAGTCCCAACAGGCTACACATAGTTGTCACGTATGTGCTGCATGCTGAGAGTGCTGAAAGTGAAAAGAGGCAAGAAAACAGAATAATATACAAAAGAACTTACGGTCTTGTGGCAATACTCGGAAGAATTAACTATGTGGCATATCACCCTTTCATCTCTGTCCGAGACCTGCACGAAGAAAATAGTGATAAAATATGTGGAAAGCACACATGGGAAACAGGAAGAAGGCAGCTATGCTCAGCACCTTTATCTGTCCGTCCATGCCTGTGGCTGCGGCAACGATACCAGTGCCTCCTTTGGGGAGCTTAAGAAATAGCTTTGTAGCATATGCCTTCAGAACTCGTTGAAAGACCTGTAAATAGGAGACCCTTTCAAAAAAATGAAGACAAAATATCCATCCATTTAATATGGAACCGTGAACTAGAGCATTTAAATTGGTCTACACACACTAAGAAAAGAGCACAACTGTATACGCCCTCCCTTGTGGAAACCTAGGCGGCTTGAAAAGCTGATCTAAGTAACAAGGTTTCTCAAAATCGAAATTCTGATACTCCACAAACACAGTTGGTTAACAGACAAGTTAAGGCATTGCTCAAATTTTAGGTAGATATATAAAACCCATACTGAGCGAATGAGAAATGTACCTTGAATAAATTGAATAAAGTCTGGTTCTTACTGAGAACACTGCACCGTTTCAAGCTCTTCTTTATATCGGTAAATAACTGCAAACAAGGCAACAGTAAACTACGTAACAAAACTAAATTTGAATGGCTACAGGAGACAAGATATAATGTGACAGAAACAGGTTGAATAAATATGTTATCAGGTTTTCACCAGCTAATCTACTAATATCAATAGCCACTATGCACAAAATATACTTTGAAGAGTTCAAACTGAGTCTAATATCCAGTTTTACACAGAAAACCTTTCCTACTAACTACTCAAACATCACCTGAATATGACCAGAAATTTCTGCCCAGCTCAATGGATAATGACAGAATTGTAGGATCTATGTTTCAAGCAGTGATATCATCTTTTATATAAAATCAAACTACCCATGCCAATACCTAGTGCAAGTCGTGAACCAGTTAATAAATTGGCTCACGATGTAAATCTCCGTCAAAGTTAACACTCTCAGATAACTCTACTTAGAGGCTTGCGTAGGTATTCACCTGTGTGCTGCTATGTAAAACATTATTTTGACTTCCATACTCAATATCCCATGTTTCCTCCTGATAGAAGGAATCGAAAATTAGGAAATTAGGAGAACTTGACAACAAAGCTTTGAACAAAAACAATTTCATTACGTTAAAAGATTAAATTACCTGAACAACTTTCTCCAGGTGTTCCATAAGTGTCTTCTCTTCCAACTCAATATATGGGGTTAAATGAGGTTCAAAGCAAGAAGAGATAATTCCACGGAAATTGAACTGCCAGATCGAGATTTACATCAGTGAGTAAAGAAATCCTTCAAATGACAGAATAGCTCAAGTGAATAGATGTCATTCAGTTTTCCATTTATTGAAGCTTAAACAGAATGAAATTTCTATTAATGCATTATTATGCCTATTATTAAAATTAACGCCACTTGATTTTCAAGAAATTGAAAATGACAACAGCCAAAATCCAATAACAAGAACAAGGGAATATACCCCAGCTCCAGGAACAGATAAATCTTTGTTTCCCGTCGTTTCCTGTTGAAACAGTGGCAGCAAACCCAATCAGAATAAACTTTAAGCGATCATAAAACATCACTATAGTGTTTTCCATATTACATAATAAGAGGATAGAACATACATTTTCACCGGATTCTTGACCAGCAGCAAATTTCTTTTCATACTTCTTGCGAATTTTGGATACATTCTGACTACTGTTTTCCCATGTACCAATTTCTTCAATGTCATCTCCGATATCCCTAGTAGGAGCATCACCACCAAATTTATTTTCAAGTTCCTTTTCAAACTCCACTGTGCTTTGTAGTGCCTAAACATTCAGTGACATCAAACTTTAGTAGAGGCCTGAAACATTCCACAAAATATCAAGAAATAACAGGATTTCATGACAACGAAAGGGAAGGGACATCATAAAATATTTTCTAATCATCAGATACTTTTCAGAGGTGACACACAGCTCTTACAGATATACATCCATCTGATAAATATAATGGACTTTTTTTTATGTTAGGACAAGCATGCGTATGGTACTATTGATCAGATAGAGCAAGCCTGACCTGTAGCAGTGCAGCTACTTCTGGTTTCTCTTTCATGTTGACCAGAATAGATTCTACTTGTTTCCTGAAAAAATGATGGGAACAGAGGAAGTTTTAGAAGGTTGCATATTGTTAGATTAAGATTAACATGCGACCACAGAGCATCAAAGGATACACACCTAAAAAGGATTTTTTTCTTTCTTTTTGTTTTTGTATATTAAAGCAGAAGTTAAAAGAGACTTACAAACAATTCTACTAAAAAAATGTAGTACTTGTAAAAAATTAACCTTTGACATTGATCTAAAGTACTAAACTAACCGTAGCTTTTACAAATCATGCATTTATTAGGATTTCCAAAATTATGAACCATTTCCCTAAACTTGTCACTAATAATTCACATACGAATCAATTTTTCTGTATCAAGTTTCCTTCTTTATCGAATTTCAATCATACCCACGCATAGTAGGGGTGTTATGTAGCCATGTCCTAAAAATAAAAGCGCTATCTAGTTCAGAATGATGGATGTTGTGATGCCATGTCCCAAATTTTTTGAAAACTCCAAGAGGAAAAGGAATAATTTCTGAGCAAATATGATGAACTACTATAATTAGGGGAAGGCTGGATAATTGTGTCAAGAACTAAAGAGGCAATACCTTGTTTTCTTGCAGAACTGGATGCAAAGTCTATAAGGCACATGCCAAGAAGCAGGAAAAATCTTCCAGATTTCTTCATTTGTACGGATTCGACGCTTTATCCATGCATATCGCCGCTCCGTTTTATCAAGCCTTGCCAATTCTGCCAACAAATAACCTCTTAGCAATAAAGTCCAAGAATACATGAAAATGCACTTTCAGTGTTAGTTATACGGAGTTATGTGCAATATACCAGCTCCTTCAAAAATTTGTTCATATGAGGTTAGCTCACGGCTGCAGAAGTTGTTTACCACCTCTTCCCTCACAGATGACTCCAAAGCATCAACAACCAAACAACAATCAGACAAATGCTGTAGCAAATTTGTTTCCTCCGTCTCTTTCCCCGTACCTAAACTGAGATCACAACAACATACATTTTTTGGGAAAGTAGCTTAGGCAAATAGCAAATAAAGAGGGGGATTGTAGAGAACGAGAAAGGGAAAAAATTCAACAATACGGAGTTTAGCACTAAAAAGAAGCAGCAAATAACCTAGTCACTATGCAGGTACTATTCTAACAAGAGAGTATGCCAGCCAACAAGCATGAAACCTAAAATTATGACCTCAAAATCATCACCTATAAACTTGAGTTCTACCAAAAAAATCTTTCCAACTGTAATCTTCTTCAGATTGAAGATGAAGAAATTGAGAAAGAGACGCAGGATTAACCACTAGTATTACAGACTTATAGTGGACCTCTTATGGCTATTTCTGTGGACTTATTTTAGTATGTAAACTATGGTCGAATCACTAAGGCATTACCTGGAAAAATCAGAAAATACATGGGACTTAAGGATTTGCTTTATATTATTAAGCTTTTGCCTGAGCTCCGTGATTTTAGGAACATCCCTGTATGCTTCAAAGTGATTACATAATTGGCTTACGGCCTGAAATGTATTACAGAAAAAGAATCTTAAGAATAATCAGAAAGTGAGAATAGTCATTTGCTCGAAAATCCAGCTAGGTGGCCTAGGGTTAAAGAATTTTCAAAAATAACAAAGAGCTGCCTTGGGCTCCTATGGTGAACTATAACCAACAAAACAGAAGTAACAATCGGTAAAATTTGTTGATATAAAAAAGGTACCTCTAGCTGCGCAGCTGCCTCCTTGTATTGTCTTTTTGACGCCATCACCTGAAGCTGTTCAACAGCAGAGACTGCCAAGGTAGCAAAATTCATTAATGAGCTTATGCATAGTGCACTTGGTCAACTCTACGTTCATGGAATACATTTTTCTACCATATAAAGACTGAAATAGCCCCACGAATAGGTTAACCAAAAACATTATGTTACTTCATTTCTGATTACAATTGGGCTAACACATCCTGATTTGAGGATACCATGACCAGATATGGCGAAAATAATGAACTAATTAAATAGAGCAAATTACTGCTAACTGACCTAACATTGTGAGGCGATGAAGAGCAGTTATCGTTGTGGTTATGTTCTTTTTAGCAAAATCTAACTTCTTAATGTCACGGCATATTTCTTGGACCATTGTTTCACTTTGCTCAGCTTTGGATTTGATCTCCTGAATCTTATATGAGAGTTCCTGTGTTAAATCGAAAAAAGAAAAAAAACAAATTCCCACAAATTAATTGAAAGGGAGACACGAAAACAGGAAACGATATATCAACCAATGAGAATCTAACCTCCACAGCACGTGTAGCATCAGCAAGATCTTCTTTAGCTTTAGTTCCTGAGTTACTCTGGAGTATGATTGAGCTCAAGCAAAATTATTATTTCACATAGAAGCAAAAGTATTCTTTGTGCATACAATAGTAATTCTTAACTCAATGCAATATTAGGTGCAAAAACAAAATGGGGAGCTACAAACTTCTATAAAGCGACTAAAGTGAGAACATATCTAAAGCCTCAGAGTAAATTTCACATACAAAAAGCTCACCTGTTGACGAACAGCAGATAGTATGCTTGCATCAACACGGCGAATCTCACCATGAATCTTTTGCATAAGTGGCTCAACGCCAGATAGAGATGCTTCTGTAAAGGAAACACATAATATAAACATTCACATACGAATCATTTAACCAGCAAGTCCTGATTATAGCAGCAAAAGTTTCACAATAATTTTGGATTTATATCATGAAAAAATCTCTAAAACATATAATCAAATATACACTAATCTTTCACCTGTTGGAAACATCTGGTTGATATACTCTAACGCGCTCGACTTATCCATGCCTTGTAATTTCTGTGATCAAAACCGAAATCACACGATCTGTACGGACTGTTGTTAGTGAGAACGAACACATGGCTTCTTCGTCACTACGATTAGAATTATCGATGGTCTAAGAGCGAAATTTCAAAGAAGCTTACAGAGAACGCGAAGGAGAGCAGAGTGAATGACGTCGACTGCGATCGGATCGTCGGACCACCGTGAGCGGAGATAATGCACCCAACGGATCTTAGAATTAGATCTCTCTCCAACCGTTTCGTACAATACCGAAATCATCCGAATCGATCCATAAACCGGGGACCGGTTAAATTTATACTAGTATTTTTGGGATATGATTTGATGACGTTATCAACATTCTTATTCAAAACGTAACAATTCTATTAAGTAACTTTTTTTTTTTTTTTTAGTTTTTGTTATAAAAATAACCTTTAACTCGAAACCATAAAATTTAAATTAGTTAATTCTAAAGGTATAAATGCATATAAATGCATTTTTTAGCTTCAAAAAAAAATATTTTGGTCATTTTCTTCTTTAAAAACTATTTTTGTGACAAACAAACTAAAATGAACTTAATAATTTTGGAATTTCTCTTTTTAAAATTACATTTTCATGATTTTAATAATTTTTATAAACTTTGGTTAGTTTTCAGATTGTACTTTTTGATTTTCGGTTTGATTTTGGTTCGATTGTAGATTTTGGTTTTTAGTTCAAAAAATATAATACTTATTCGATTATTTATGAATTTGGGTTTAATTTGAGTTTTCTTATTTTGATTATTGGTTTGGTTCAAATAATAATGTTAAGAATCTGATAAATTTCTGACTTTAGTTGGAGCACGTTAGCATATGTAAATGGAAATTTTATCTAGCTTTTGATTTAGGTAGCTTTATTTTCTTGTTACATTTTCTGTTTTTTTTCTTTGTTATTCAATGACTTTATATTTTTGATTATGTTTAAGAAATTGGTATATCTCAAGTTTATATACCAGATCAGAAAATATATATTGAGTTCGTACATTTATGTGATAAATGTAAGCTGTATATTTAACAGCTTATTTTGGATAATTTGGATTTTATGTGATAGTATGGACTTAGTGTCCACATATATAATTTGAGTTGTATGGCTTATATTGTGTTTCCATTGATGATGAGCAGCCCGTTAACAACATTTGTAATAGTCCATATCTATTCCTAGAAATTTTGATAACAGCTTTTGAAGGTATCTTTCCTATGACTGTTTGTACGAGAAGAAAAAGAGATAAAATACGAGATTTATTTGATTCCATGCCAAAAACATTTTCTTTGTTTATTTAGAAATAACTTTTAAAAAAGAGAAATATCATATAATGAAGTTTTTGTCTTGTGCATTTGCTTTCATCTCGCGGTTGCTCATTGTCCCAAGTTTTATAGTTCACTTGTCAAGATGTTTGGAGAGTAGACTACGTCTCATTGAAAATGAAGTCTTAGCCTTGTTTGGTTTGGGATCTCATGTCTCTATTCTCAAGTTCTTTGGTAGCAATTATGTTGTCTTGGCTCATTCCTCTACACCAGTATGCATGGTTCCATATGTATGTGTTTTAATTGTGGAGGTGTATGTGTTGCTTTCTAACCATTAGTGGCAATTTGGAAAGAAAATCAACAATATTTATGTCCTTATATTGCATCAGATTTGTTTGGCCTCACGAAGACTTGGTTGCTCGTTGTTCTGGTATCATGACCTCACTTTTGCCTTTGTTGCAGAGTGTCTAGCCCTTTGGAGAATTTCTAAGCTTGTCTGCAAGTCAAACTGTCATGAATTCACTTGCCTTCTTTCAGAGAGTTGGTCTTTTGGTGTTCATTGAATCTTATTTACTATTAGATCCCTTACTGCAGCATACTGCTACTGCTTTATCATCAGCTGTGCCAATCGAGGCTTTAGAAGAAAAATTGTCATGCATACAAAGTATTTAATTTGTATATATTTGATTTCCTAAAATACACATGAAATAAAAATCGGCGTTTATTTGTATTAGCTTATATTGAGGCTAAACACATTATAGTGCGAAAACATTTTATAAATATATTTTAAAATTCATTAGTTAACCTATAAGGTCACATGAATATATTAAATCTAATATATATAATAACACCTTTGTTTTTTTTTTTTTTTGTTTAACCTGGGGGTATCCCGGACCTATGGGAGGGCCCAGACTAATCCCCAAGGGGAGGTGCAGCCCACGGATAGACCCTCTCTCCGGGTATGCAAATGGGCCCTAAAGCATAGGCCCATATCCGTGTAAGGTGACCAGGATAATTGTGACTTAGTTTCGCGCAGCAGGTGGGTCGAACCTGAAACATGTTGGTGTCCCAGGCCCGCCTCCTTACCACTCGACCACAACCACCTGGTCACCTTTGTTAATATGTATGTTGTACGCACATTACATATACCTCATGAGTAATGAAGCATTCTATTTGTCTTGGTCTTCTTTATTGTTTGAAATTGTAAAAATTGTTGAATAAACAAGAAACTTGTACTAAATACCTCAAAGAGGACATGTGAATACAGTATAATGATGATTGTAGCTAAGTAAAAATAATTCAAGTGGGACATCTAACTTTAAGTAAATATAATTCTATGCGTTGATTTTTCTGTTAACACGTAATAAGTTCCATGCGCCAGGATTTGCCATTGACATAGGGATGCATGATAATCTTAGGACCAACACATGCCATCCATGGTTAGCCATGACAGAGTCGCCATGCTTCCATTTTTATTTCGTTCATTATATAATTGAAATAAATATGATTACGGCAACTGTAAGTTGAATGGCAGTGGCAAATAAATATGAGTTAATTATTTAGGCTAAAAAGCTCTGTGAGACTATTACTTCAGCATGACATGACATGAATGTAAATAAATTACATATTAAAGATTAGTCTTATAAAATGTTTCTCTATTAATAAGAAAGGGATATTTGAAATTTGTTATACCAGATTAAATCATTTAGAAAAAGAAAAAAAAAAAACTATGGTCGGAACAAAAAAGCAAATGACAAATCAGAACAACAAGGCTTACATATATATATAACTTAAAAACAAGATAATTGAATGGTTATCCAAGGATATCTCTAACCTAATAATAATCTTAAGATGACACAAATCAAAAAATGAAAATAGAAAAAAGAAAATAGGGAGAAAACACACATCTTTGTCAATTTACGTACACACTTGTGCTTATTCGTGGTAGGTTTTGTTCTTCCCTCGTTCCATTCATGCAATTTCTTGGCTTTCACGGAAGCCACGACAAGAACAAAGAAAAATAAAGATTCCACTGAGATCAAATTGGTTCCATTGTGCGTGTAACCGCAATGCGAACTTGGGAGAACCTGGTTACGCTTGCGTGTAACACGGCCTTCAAGAAAACTCTACCTTCTTGCACTCTCCTCATCATCATCATCATCTTCTTTATCGCCGTGTTATGCCCGGTCGTAGTAGTGTCTCAGATGGTTGTGCCAGATTCAGACGCAGATTGTCTCCTGAGATTCAAAGATACTTTAGCAAATGGTTCGGGGTTTAATAGCTGGGATCCATTAACATCACCATGTCGAGGAAATGACGCGAATTGGTTCGGTGTTCTATGTACCAATTTCGTTTATGGGTTACAACTTGAGGGAATGAGCTTAACCGGGAGGTTAGAGCTAGAACCATTGGTTCCTATGAAGAATCTACGAACCATAAGCTTCATGAACAATGATTTCGAAGGCCCTATGCCTCAGGTTAACAGGCTTACTTCTATGAGATCTTTGTATTTGTCTAATAACCGGTTTTCGGGGGAGATACCAGCAGATGCATTTCAAGATATGCCCCATTTGAAGAAGATTTTCTTGGCGAATAACGCATTTCGTGGGACAATCCCAGCTTCTTTAACTTCTTTGCCAAGGCTTATAGAGGTGAGGCTAAATGGTAATCAGTTTCAAGGGCAAATACCATTTTTTAAACAAGAGGATCTTAAGTTAGCTAGCTTTGAAAACAATGATCTAGATGGACCCATCCCTGAAAGCCTTCAAAACATGGATCCTGGCTCTTTTGCAGGTGTACATTTTTCATTGGTCTGTCTAGATTAAAATATATTTTTCAATTTATAAAAAAATGAATTTAAATGTCTAATGTTTTTTTTAAAAAAAATTGTAGGTAACAAAGATTTGTGTGGTCCTCCCTTAAGTCCATGTTCTATTTCCCCTGATCAGGGTATTCCTATTGATCCAGCAAGGTCTCATCCTAGTCCTCCCCAGGGGAAGAAGAGCGAATCTTTTAACACTATAGCAATAGTTTTGATCTCTATTGGAATAATACTAGTGATCATCGCACTTGTGATCTGTTTCATCCAATCAAGAAGACGAAATTGCTTGTCAGATTATCCTTCAGCTGGTAAAGAAAGGGTAGAGAGCTACACTTATCATGAACCCGAGATCAATAAACCAGCAGAGTCCGTTGTGAATTACGCAAGGAGAGGAGGAGGATCCATGCCTGATCCCGCAGGCAGGCTTCTGTTTGTGAGGGACGACATTAAAAGATTTGGTCTTCAAGATCTTCTTAGAGCTTCAGCTGAGGTTCTTGGTAGTGGAACGTTTGGTGCTTCATACAAAGCAGCGATATCTAGCGGACAAACATTGGTTGTGAAGAGGTATAAACATATGAACAATGTTGGAAGAGATGAGTTTCATGAGCATATGAGAAGGTTAGGGAGATTAAACCATCCGAATCTATTGCCTCTTGTCGCTTACTATTACCGGCGAGAAGAAAAGCTCTTAGTCACCCAGTTTATGCCTAATAGTAGCTTGGCAAGCCATCTTCATGGTATATTTTTTTTTAACATTATATTATACATTTGACACGGACTTTCATCTTAAAACCAATTGGTAGTCGTTAGGTTTCTTACTAACAATTTGAGTTTATGTTATCAGCAAATCATTCTGAGGATCAACCTGGATTGGATTGGTTAACACGTTTAAAGATCATAAAAGGATTAGCAAATGGTTTATCTTACTTGTTCAAGGAGCTACCAACATTAACTATCCCTCATGGTCATATAAAGTCATCGAATGTGGTTTTAGACGAATCACTTGGGCCATTGTTAACAGATTACGCTCTAAGACCGGTGATGAACTCAGAGTATGCACAGAACTTCATGACTGCATACAAATCACCAGAGTATAGACCAGAGAAAGGACATGCCATAACAAAGAAGACAGATGTTTGGTGTCTCGGTGTGTTGATATTGGAGCTTTTGTCAGGGAGATTCCCTGAGAATTATTTAACGCAAGGTTATGACCCGAACATGAGTCTTGTGACATGGGTTAGTGACATGGTTAAGGAGAAGAAAACAAGTGACGTGTTTGACAAGGAAATGAAAGGGAAGAAGAATTGTAAAGCGGAGATGATTAGTTTGTTGAAAATAGGGTTGAGATGTTGTGAAGAAGAAGAAGAGAGAAGGATGGAGATGAGAGAAGCTGTGGAAATGATTGAGATGTTGAGAGAAGGTGAACCTCGTGATGAGTTTGGTTCTATGGATCATCATCGAGGGAGTGATAGTTTACATTCTTCGACGATAATGTTGGATGGTGATGAATTTGGTTTCTAGATGAAAGGATGAGTTTTAGGGTTTGAAAATGTATAACACGAGGGTGAATATTCCGGCCGTCCTAGCTTGACCGGGGAGAATATGTGATGGGTTTTTCTTCATTATATGGTTAATTAGTGCAGATGATTAAGAAAAATGTATGAGAAGTTAGTGGACCAGAAAATTTGTATATGTTTTGGAAAAAGTTTGGATTGTGTATTTTCTAATGATCTTACTAACAGTTATGCTTAAATTGTAAAAGAGTATCTCACTTCCTAAACTACATCAGTTACAGTTACATAGTAAACCCAGCGTCATCTCTTATGTTCCGTCGACCGGTCATTTTGTGGTTGGGAGTTACAATTGAAATATCGGGCTTTTGGATTTATTTAAGGCAAAAAGAGAATTACCTTGTTGATTCATGGAATGGATACAGCTTCGGAGATATGCCACCGATTTTTCAAGTACAAGGTGACACGCTTTCGCATGAGCAATCATTAGTAATGACAACTAACCATGGGAACTTGTCGAGGGGTGCAGCAGGAATCTACCAAGTGCACTATTGGAGAGAAGATCCCACATCGGAAATATGTAAAGGACTTGAATAATATATAAGGGACTTTGGCCAATTCACTTACTGCCAATTAATTTTAAGTTGGAAGCCCAAGAAACTTATCATGCACACTTGGGTCTCGAAACTGCGACAATGGAAATTATCATGGTCAGTAAATGGTTCATGCTTCTCGAGTAACCCATGTAGATCGTACAGCTTCTGCTCTGAATACACAACGCACACATGTAACTGTATCGAAGGATTTAATCAGAAGCTGGATACTGGGTGGACAGGATGTACGAGAGAGAATAATTTGAGTTGCAGTCGTGATCGGTTTACTACACTACATAACATGAAACTGCCGGATGCTACAGAGATTTTTGAGAGTTGGAGTAGCGACTGTGAGGAGAAGTGCCTCCTAAACTGCCAATGCACCGCATACGCGTTTGAAGAAAGCCGAAAAGGGCAGGGAAGATGTGTGACATGGTATGGAGAGCTCGAAGCTATGCGAAACTATACCTTCGGCGGTCATGACCTGCATGTCAGAATTGCTCCTACGGATCACGCAGTCGGTTAGTGTCTTGAAACTTCAAGGAAATGGTTATTTGGTTATATTAGACAAAGCTAGTTCACCAATATATATATATAAGACAAAGCTACCTCATTTAAATATTTGAAATCAAAGCTAATAATTATACTTACCAATAATAATCTACTCTATTGAAATCATAGCTACCATAACCAAGACAGAATATCACTTATAATAGCTGGTTCAGTACCTAGTATTTTTATAATGCATTATAATAATTATTTTAGAGTTACTCATAAAAACGAATGAATGATTCAACTATACATAATGTATAGTTTAACTTTCAATCGTTCATATAATTCTCATGAATAGTAACCACTAGACCATGGGTGTTCTTTTATTTTGTAAGAGATAATATATATTATTTGAATTTTTTTTAATTGTTTGAATATATGTTCAAGTTAATCATATGGTGTTTGGTTATGATATGTTACATAAGTTATTTGTCATTTGATCATGTTTAACTACATGAATATTTTTTTCTGTTGTATTTATTTATAAATCTAATTATTTTGTATGTTTGTGTATATTAATACATATTTTATCTAAGAAATAGTTTGATAGCCAAATAAAATGTTATATGTTTCAAATTTATATGAACCGATTTGTTTTTTTTTTATGAAAAATAAATGTCAAACATGTATAACACTTACAAATAAAATAAAGAAATAGAGAGTTACATATAGTAATATTAAAGTTTATAAGGAATTTTTTTACAAAGTTCAGAACTTACTTAATATATTATCCATCATGATTTTTCATTAATACTATTCTTAATTATTAAAATCAATTTATTTTTGACTTGTTATGATTAAATATATTTTCAATTATATTAATATTCAAATGATTTAACATATTCATCCTCACCAAAAGTAATATATTTATATTTATTTTATAACATGATCATTTATCAAGAAAAAAGTATTTTTTTAAAGCGAATTTATATATTACATTTATAGTTAATATGCCAAATTTTTAAATAATCAAAGTAATTTTAAATTTTCTATTTAACATACACATGGATATCATTATCATTTGAAATTGAATTGGACTTGAACTATAATGAATTGTCCATTAAAAACTCATCAAATTGGATCCGCACACATATTATATATTTTTTACAAAGCACTAAATATGTTTTTATAGTTTCAACTTTCAACTAGATTTTGATCCGTTAAAGCGCGTGATTATATATATATATATATATATATATTTGTATTAAAAAATATTTTTAAAAATAATATATAATTAAATTTCTATAAATATAGTTTTATGAGAATAAGATAAATGATGCATAAAACCCACTTCATAATAGTTGTATTTCTAAGCTTTAAATTATAATATGAATTTCATTTTTTAAAATTTACATTCATCAAATTATTTTATTATAAGATAAGTTAACTTTATGTCGTTCAAACCTGTCTCATACTTGATAAATGTTTATATGTTAATAAAATAATTCGAAAAGTGTAATTAAAAAACATAACCTATAGTTTGATATATGAAATAATCAAATAATATTAATGCCAACTAAATTTAGTATTCTTAAAATAACCTATAGTTTTATTATTTAAAAGTAAATATTAAAATTAAATATATTTACATTTAAGGAAAAAGATATTAAAATATTTATAAAATAAAATCTTATAAAAAGATATATAAGAATATCTTTTAAATATCTTATTTTTGAAAATATTTAAATAATGTATTATGATAGGGTGTATATTTGATTAAATAACTAATTTTTCTATATCCAAAATAATAGAAAGTTAAATAAATATAATGGTCCAACTATGACTTTTTGTAAGTTGATTTTTTGTGCTTCTGTGTTAATAATATAGATAGTTGTTAATGCCAATTAAATTTAGTTTAGTTATAATAATGTATATTTTTCTTATTTAAAACTAAAAATTAAAAAGAAATAAATATTTACATTTAAATAAAAATATATTAAAATATTTTTAAAACGTAATCTTATAAAAAGATACTTACAAATATCTTTTAAATATAGAATATCTTTTAGGTATTTTATTGTGAAAATATTTAAATAATGTAGTATGGTTGGGTGTATATTTGATAATAAGTTAATTAATAACTAAGTTTGTTATATGCAAAATAATAGAAAGTTAAATAAATGTAATAGAAAGTATCTATTAACATAAAATATCAAATTGAGATTCTTCTTAAATCAATAAAATTATTTTCGACTTTTAAGGAAGGTTTCAGACCAGTAATTTTTTTATTTAATTTGTAAACCTTAATTGTTGGATTCCATAGTATGGGAATATATTCCAATTTTTTTTTAACCGTCTATTAAGCCTATAATTATGGGTGAAATACTATTGTTTGTTCAAAATCTTGAAAAAACTTTTGCATGAGAATATTAACAGATCAATTTTGTATCCGGTTAGAAAATATCTTGTTATCTAATGCATTTTTTAAAAAATATATCAAGATTTTAAGATATATATTAAGAATTGGTAGAAAATGAATATACTATCTATATCATTATTTGCTATGTGATTTTTCGCGTTTTAAATCTCATCTCAAAAGTTAGTATGGGTAATGTTGTTGTTACCATTACTAAATTATATATATAATTTATTGTGTAATTTAAAATTTATTTTATATTAATAATACTACATTTATAAAATTAAAAAAATAATATATAAACAATTTATAATTAATACTAATCAAGCAAAAACATTTGTATAAAGATATTTTTAAAAAATATTTCTAATATATGAGTATTTTTAAAATTTCAACATAATAATAAGCATATATATTTTAATGAAATACTTTTTCATATATAACTAATTTGATGTTGGATTAAACTTTTCAAGAATAAGCATATATATTTTCATGTATGTATAATTACAGTTTCCGGTTTTGGATGGTTAGCTACTAAAATTCTCTAATTTAAACATATCCGAGAATGGATATTCGAGAAAATGCATATCCATTCTCGAGTTACATATATAATTTTCCAAGTTGGATATATCAAATTGAGAAAGAACCAACCGATATAAACGTTTGAAATCTTGAATTATAGTTAAACTATATAGCAAGATTAAACTGGCAACTGCCTTATGTCAACAATTTGAATAAAGCATTCAAAAACGTAGCAAAATTTTGGATGCTATTGGTTCGGGTCATAATGTTTCTTAGAGTTGTGATTCGAAAATATATACTATATATTGATTAATTAAACCATCATGTAATTTAACTTTTGCAAAGGAAATTAATTGAATACAAATTTAGGTGGCGTATCTCTAGGATATATATAGTATACAATATAAATTCTATAAATTAATATTTGATAAATGAATAAATACTATAAGTAAATAAATTTATTTGGTTTCAAGTTGGACGATTTCAAAATATAACACAAATCGATAAGATAATAAAAAATTTAAGATTATAGGTGAATATATGATTCAAATAAAATTATAAATTAATAATTTATATGTATATATATTTTATACATGTACAAACAAACCATTATATTGTAAGTTTTATATTTATAATAGAATTATCATTATAGTTTTTGCATTTAATATATTTTAATGAGATTTAGTAAAATTATATATAAAACCACATTTAAACTCTATGAAACATATTTAATATACATTAAACAATATAGTAAAAAAGTATGAATGTCAATTTTCAAAATTTAACTAATGTATATACATAAAAACAAAATAGTTATTTAAAAATATATAAAATATATAAATATAAAAAAGAATTATTTTTGCCAATTAATAACTCTATAAACTAATTAAATAGAATAGTCTCGATATTAATAATTTATGGAGTTTTTATTGTACTTGATGAAACTGATTAGAAATATGGATGTAGTCAAAAAGTAGCATAATATCTGATGAGTTGGCCAGTTTCAAATGTGAATAAATGAATTTAATGAGATATACTAAAATAATAAATATTATTAGTGAATTTTTTTCTTAGGGTATAATTAAGTTAGTAAGAATATACTTAATGAAATATCAAGATACGGTCCAATTGTTTGTTTGTTTTCTTGCTTAACACATGAAAAAGTTGTTTACTTTTGTTTTGATAGATTAGATGCATGCTCAAAACAGTTTAATCATTTTAACAGGTTATTTTGCATTTTCATATATGAGATATTAAATTATGTATTCATTGATGTGTTTTGTCATCTCAGTTAGTTTGTATTGAGTATTTTTAGTGTTTCGTCGTATGATCTTATTTTTCCTATGATTTATTTTTAAACAGCATGGAGTTGTAATATTTTATAATTTTAATTTGGAAACTTGCATAATTTTATAATATAACTAATAATCCAGAATTATATGAAAAAATGATTATCTAATTAAAACTAACCACTAAATAAATATTCAAGGGATATTATATGAATCCTTTTAGATATCCTTCATATATAGTAAAAATATTAATGATTATGTGTTTTAAATATGATTTTATTAACCAATACTTATTATACTAGGTGTTTCGTCCGCACATGCGGATCTAAGCATTTTATAATAACTTATTAATATATGCATTATTAATTTAAAACTATTATGATAAATTACTATTCATGCTTTCATTTGAAAGTTCTTACAAAATATAACTTTTTGAAAATTTTATTTTATAACATATTCATTATTAATAAATAAATCTATAAAATTACTCAATATTCTCTTTCAGCTATTTAAAATTAATAATTTTACATGATTAATAGTTAGTTTTGTATTTTCTGATTTTGAATTTGTAACTATTTATTAACATATATTTTTTCAGATAATAATCCAATATATATAGGAATCATTGTTTAATTTTAAAATATATTTTAGATTTTGAATAATTTTTATTATTATTAATTTTAAATAATTATCTAATCAATTAAATTTAATTTTTAAGGTAATTTTAATAAATGATCCATTAAATGTATAAATGATATTATAATAGAGTAAATACTATTCAACTGTTATAATAAAGCATAATCAATTATTAAACTCCGTGAAATTATTATGTCAGCTGCTGCTTAGACCATCTCCAATGGTTTACTCTATTTTTTACATTAAAATAGAGTGACTCTATAATAGAGTTGGAGTTTGCTCCAATGTTACTCTATTTTAGAGTGAAAAATAGAATGATGAACAAAAAAAAAACAATTTACTCTATATTTGGAGTAAACCTATTTTTTACTCTATTATAAAGTGAGAAATATAGTACCATTGGAGCATTTTTAACTCTAAACTCTATTTTAGAGTGAAAAATAGAGTGGGGTTGGAGATGCTCTTATTTAGGTTAGAGTGATTTACATGTTTAGACACTTTATGAGATTAAATAACAGAATAAGACACTTCTCGCTACTTGGATACTTTCACAAGTGAAAAGTCTTAAATTGCCCCTGCAAAAGCGTAACTGTCCGACTAGCCATGATAACTTGAATGATTTAGTTAGACTTTTTTAGTTTTTATTTGAATTTTAAAAATTACAAAAAGTAAATTGGTAGCGGTGGACCCGATGTGTAGTATTAATTGGATGAGTGATTTACATAATAGGTCACTTTATGAGTTTTAATAACACTCTAAGACACTTTCAGCTCCTTACACACTTTCTTTAACTTTATCTCATCGTTTACTAACTAAACAATAACTAGTAGGACCCACTAATTATATCACATACCCACTTGACACGTTTTTTCAACATAAATGCTTTTTCGTTTTTGTTTTCCATTTCTTCCTCTGTAAAATTATTCATTTTTAATCTTCGAATCTTTAAACTATGCTCAAGCTCGGTTCACGAACAGATATTCGTGATAAAAGCTAAAACCGACGTGACGGAGCAGTAAGAGAGCTCCGTTGTTGGCGATCTTAAATCACAGCTCCACCCTCATAGATTTCAGCAACAATACGTGTCAGTCAAGTCGTCTCCTCCTCGCCATGGTCGCCATGTTCATGAACATAGTTGTGGCCGCTGAAATCATCACCGTTTTGGTCGCAGGTGGAGGAAAAAGCTTCACCGGAGCAATAATGGTAAATTTTTAATTATTTACACATTTGGTCTTCCAACTTTTGTTTATTTTTCAATTTGTCTCAAATTTCTAATTTATTCAAATTTGTTCATGAATTTGCATTAAGACTTTTAATTGTACAATCTAGACCAAAAGAATATTCTGATTTTACAATATTGGTCTCCAATGTTTTTTTATTTTGTTTATCCCACAAATATTTCTATTTTACAAATAAATCCATTTTATTTGGTCTTATAATTCAAATGTGCACATATATATATACATTTAAATACATCTTAAAATGATTAAAATGAACTAAATAAGAAGATAAATAACTTTAAAATGATAACATATCAATGGTGTATGAATCATTTATTATGTACATTGTTTCTAATGATATTTGTACATGGGCATATATATGTGACACGATGTACATAGATTTTCATGTACATAATTCTTTTATCCACATGTACAATAATGTCATGTTTTGATTCATATCTGTTGTACACATGTACACAGAGCATTGTGTACACCATAAAAATGATCACAAAATAATAATTTTTTTACATGGAAACATGTTCTCATATTGAAATAGATTCATAGGTCGAAGTTTGTGGAAAAAGATTTCACATGCACTTGGGGTTATATTATGAAAGCTAAGTTTGAAAAGTTTGACTTAGATTGCAAAAATTCAATAAAACCTTGTTTCCAATGAAAGCATGCTTCTATGTAAAAAAAATATTCTACTGTGTACAGTTGGGTTGTGTACACTGTATTTTTGAGTAAGCAACCGCCAATTCATTTATATGTGTACAGCTTCTTCACATATTTTGATTCATCTTTGTTGTACACATGTACACGGAGCATTGTGTACACCATAAAAATGATATTTTTTTTACATGGAAACATGTTCTCATATTGAAATAGATTCATGGGTCGAAGTTTGTGGAAAAAGATTTCACATGCACATGGGATTATATTATGAAAGCTAAGTTTGAAAAGTTTGACTTATATTGCAAAAATTCAATAAAACCTTGTTTCCAATGAAAGCATGCTTCTATGTAAAAAAATTATTTTTTTGTGTATAGTTGGTTGTGTACACTATGTATCGCGTACACGTGTACATAAAGATTATTCAAAAGAATATAGTAGTTGTATGTCTGTGAATCTTTGATAAGTGATGAATCCATCAAGATTTGTGTTTAAGTTGTACACATATGAGAACACACAAGAAACTAGTGATCATTCGTGCAATTATAAAGATTGGATGGAATATATACTTGTAAGGTCTTGTGATCTTACAATAATTCAGTGTGTTTGTTCTTTTCATAGACATTTATAAATATATAACATACATTCGTAAGTTTTAATATTTATACATTTAAATAGCATCTGAATGTACACACAAAACTCGTTGTCCACAAATACATAGAGTCACATGTACACATGGTTTATATTAGCATGTTATCCATGTCTTCTTGTCCACGTTTCGTTATCCACCAACATCCATGTTCCATTATTAGCAGAGACCGGAAACTTTATATGTGTATATATATATATATATATGTCTATAGTAGAAGTTAAATTGTAGATTTAAAAATATGAGACTACATCAAAATGATTTATTTACAAATCAAAATTTGGGGTAAAAACAAAAAAAAAACGGCAAGGACCAATGTTGCAAATCTGAATATTTTCTTGGACTAGATTGACAATTAAAAGTTTCATGACAAATTCGTGAACAAACTTGAACAAATTAAAAGTTTGAGACAAATTAGAGAATAAACAAGAGTTAAAGGACTAGATGTGCAAATAATCAAAAGTTCACCATTGTTGATCCGATGAAGCTTTTTGTTCATTCCGTGACTAAAGAGACGGCGATAACTTTGATCCCGAGCATGACTACCACGACGAGGAGGAAACGATTTGACAACACAGATTGTGGTAGAGCTGTATCGGACTGGAGTTGCGGTTTGAGGTTACCGACAATGGGGCTCTTTAGCTGTTTCGTCACGTTGGTGCTAGCTTATCACATAGAACTTTCACAGATCGAGTTTCAGTACTGGGGAAGAGAAGACCTGTAGAGATGAATGAATACCGCGGTGGTTGGAACTCGCCGTAGTTGAAGATTCCGTTGGAGAGTTCGTCGACTTGGAGCAGTCCCGACATTCATGGTACAAAAATGGTGAATATCGTTTACTCATCTTCTCCATTTTGGTGATTGTGATTTTTTATAAAATATTCTAGTTCAATATTTTTAACTGATAAATAAAATAGAATAATGGGGAAGAAACTGGGGACCACTATAATTATGTTTTAGTTAGAAAAACTAACGAAAATGACCAAATATTTAAGAATAAGTGTGTGGGTAGAAGAAAGTGTCTTAGGGTGAAATTAAGAAGTCAAAAAGTGTCCTATAATGTAAATCTTTCTTAATGTTTCTGATAGAAAAGTCTAAAACAGTAGTTTGTTTGTTGTATTAAATATAATAAACTTCTCTTTGTAATTTTCTTTAATTAATTTCGTTTGTTTTGACATCTACGTAGAAGAAAAATACATGCCTCGTTTTTGTTGCAGAGGACAAGAGAAACAAAAACATAAACAAAATAACAGGTTTCAGTATTGGGGTGAGCATTTTGCGTCTTGTAAGCTTTACCATTTTCCGCTTATGGAAAAGGAAGCAGAAGCAATCAGTAGCAATTTCAAAGCCTATTGGTAAGTCAACAACTTTCATTTCCTTTATTTATTATATCTGTAAAGTTTTAATAGTCATGTCTTGATTTTTCTTTTGTCTGAATGGAACAATTGATCAAGTAACAAGCTAAGATTCGATAATGAATGCGGTGGTAATATCAAGCAAGAGACAAACATTAGGAGATATGAAAACAGAGGCTCTAGAGCTTCCACTGATGGATTTTGAAGCTATTGCCATCACAACAAACAATTTTTCTAACACCAACAAACTTGGAAAAGGTGGATTCGGTATTGTTTACAAGGTAAAATGTAATTCATAAAATTTATTCAGAATTATCACGATACAAGATTTCATTATTGCATAGTCAAATGTCTACTGGTAATAGGGAATGTTACTTGGCGGAAAACAAATTGCGGTAAAGACACTATCAAAAATGTCTTTACAAGGGACATATGAGTTTGAGAATGAGGTTGGTCTAATTGCAAACCTGCAGCATATTAAATTTGTTCGTCTTCTTGGTTATTGCGTCGATAAGGAGGAGAAGATGTTGATCTATGAATACCTAGAGAATCTAAGCCTTGATTCTCATCTCTTTGGTTTGTGACTGAAACATCTTTTAAATTCAACATCTTCACGAATAAGTTAACACGTTCCAATAATTTGTAGACAAAAGCCGATGCGCCAAATTAAATTGGCAACTGAGATTTGGTATTACAAATGGTATTGCAAGAGGATTGTTATATCTTCACCAAGATTCACGGTTTAGGATCACCCATAGAGATTTGAAAGTAAGTAACGTCTTGCTTGATAAAAATATGATTCCAAAGATCTCTGACTTTGGGATGACTAGGATTTTTGGACGGGAAGAGACAAAAGCTAATACCCAGAAGGTGGTTGGAACTTAGTTAGAAATCATGAGCTTTTAATTTTTCTAATTAAATCCAAACTAAAAAGATCTCATTTATATATGAATTTAATCTTCATTATGCAGTGGCTACATGGCTCCAGAATATGCAATGAATAGGATATTCTCGGTGAATTCAGATGTATTCAGTTACGGGACCTTACTTCTTGAAATTATAAGTGGCAAGACGAGTACATGATTTTACAACGCATGTGGTGACCTTAGTCTTCACGGTTGGGTAAGCCTGAGACCCTCTTGAATTTGAGTTTTTTTTCTGCACGACTCTTATATATAAAAAAATAAAAGGTTCCATCACAATTATGGACATGTGTGGAGGAACTGGAAGGAAGGAAAGAAGATAAACATCATAGATCCAATCATAATAGATTCTTCTTCGTCATCATCGACGTTAAAGACACATGAAATATTAAGATATATACATGTTGGTCTCTTGTGTGTTCAAAAACGTGTTGAAGATAGACCAGAAATGTCGTATGTGATGGTGATGCTTGGAAGTGAAACTACTACTCTTCTTGAGCCTAAACAACCAGTGTTTTACGTTGGAAGAGGTCCTCTTGAACCTGAATTAAGTAAACAAGGTGACGATGAGTGGACAGTGAACCAAATCACTCTCTCGGTTATTGATGCTCGGTAAATTTGAAAGTTATTAAGCGGATCTGTTTAATGTTTTAGCAAGTTTATACTATTAAATAGCAGAATCGCATTTTTAAAAAAGAGTACAACAATGTCACAAAAAAAGTACAATGTCTCTGAAATGAAGTAATAACAATTTACTAGTCAAACAGTGATCCAACGCAAACACATAATTAGACGACAGTATTATTTAAGCAATCCAAACATTTCTAACATATAAAATAATATATTAGATGTATATAACATACAATAATATATATAATTTAAGATTTATAATAATAAATGTATATCATTTAACAAAACATACTTTAGAATACTCTTGTGCTGAAATATTTATACAAAACTTTAGCTATGTATGTATGTATCTTAAATCTGTTAAAATCAAAATTATTTTTACTTCAAAGAACAAATTTGCTATCTTTGAATTTTAGTCCGATTTCTCTAATATTATCTGAGTAATAGTTCAATGTTATTTTTAAACACACAAAAACATTAAAACATCATGATCTGCAGGATGAGATTGTAAAGGAAGTGATCAATGAGAATCCAAATGATGGATGGAAAACTGTTTTCAATGATTGGTTTACTAAGTTTGTTACATTCATCATCGTATCTTTCTCTTGATAGATACATAGTTTTTTTTTTGTGTAGCTCATATAACACAATTCACTACAAGAAATATGAGTATTGATAGCAGTTCATTTAGCAGAATTCATCAACTACTTAAAAATACCAAAATGTTGTTCGTAACATTAAATTAATGCTAAAAATACCAAAATGTTGTTCAACTTCAACTTTTCATTATCCAAATCGTGATAACGAGATTACAACTTCACACAATTTTCACCCCACATATAATATCGGGAACAACAGAGTATCTAGAGCTTCCACTGATCGATTTTGAAGCTATTACCATCGCAATAAGCAATTTTTCTAACACCAAAAAACTTGGAAAAAGTGGATTTGGTATTGTTTACAAGGTAAAAAGTGATTCATAAAATTTATTCAGAATTATCACGATACAAGGTTTCATTATTGCATAGTCAAATGTCTGCTGGTAATAGGAAATGTTACTTGGCGGGAAAGAAATTGCGGTAAAGAGACTATCAAAAATTTCTTTACAAGAGACATATGAGTTTGAGAATGAGGTTGGTCTAAATGCAAAACTGCAGCATATTAACCTTGTTCGGCTTCTTGGTTATTGCGTCGATAAGGAGGAGAAGATGTTGATCTATGAATACCTAGAGAATCTAAGCCTTGATTCTCATCTCTTTGGTTTGTGACTGAAACATCTTTTGAATTCAACATCTTCACGAATAAGTTAACACATTCCAATAATTTGTAGAACAAAGCCAATGCGCCAAATTAAATTGGCAACTGAGATTTGGTATTGGAAATGGTATTGCAAGAGGACTGTTATATCTTCACCAAGACTCACGGCTTAGGATCATCCATAGAGATTTGAAAGTAAGTTATGTCTTGCTTGATAAAAATATGATTACAAAGATCTCTGACTTTGGGATGGCTAGGATTTTTGGACGGGATGAGACAAAAGCTAATACCCGGAAGGTGGTTGGAACTTACTAAGAAATCATGACCTTTTAATTTTTTCTAATTAAATCCAAACTAAAAAAGACCTCATTTATATATGAATTTAATCTTCATTATGCAGTAGCTACATGGTTCCAGAATGTGCAATGAATGGGATATTCTCGGTGAATTCGGATGTATTCAGTTACGGGACCTTACTTCTTGAAATTATAAATGGCAAGAGGAGTACATGATTTTACAACGCATGTGCTGACATTAGTTTTCACGTTTGGATAAGCATGAGACCCTCTTGAATTTGATTTTTTCTGCACGACTATTATATATATAAAAAAAATAAAAGGTTCCATCATAATTATGGACAGGTGTGGAGGAACTGGAAGGAAGAAAGAAGATACACATCATAGATCCAATCATAATAGATTCTTTGTCATCATCATCAACGTTAAAGACACACGACATATTAAGATGTATACATGTTGGTCTCTTGTGTGTTCAAGAACGTGCTGAAGATAGACCAGAGATGTTGTCTGTAACGGTGATGCTTGGAAGTGAAACTACGACTCTTCTTGAGCCTAAACAGCCAGCGTTTGCGTTGGCAGAGGTCCTTTTGAGCCTGAATTAAGTAAACAGGGTGACGATGAGTGGACAGTGAACCAAATCACTCTCTCGGTTATTGATGCTCGGTAAATTTGAAAGTTATTAAGCGCGTCCGTTTAATGTTTTAGCAAGTTTGTACTATTAAATAGCAGTATCGCATTTTTAAATAAGAGTACAATAATATCACCAAAAAGAGTATAATGTCTCCGAAATGCAGTAATAATAATTTACTAGTCAAACAGTTATCCAACGCAAACACATAATTAGACGACAGTATTATTTAAGCAATCCAAACATTTCTAACATATAAAATAATATATTAGATGTATATAACATAAAATAATATATATAATTTATGATTTATAAATAATAAATTTATATCATTTAACAAAAGATACTCTGGAATAATCTTGTGCTGAAATTTTATACAAAACTTTAGCTATGTATGTATGTATGTATCTTAAATCTGTTAAAATCAAAATTATTTTTACTTAAAAGAACAAATTTGTTATCCTTGAATTTTAGTCTGATTTCTCCAATATTATTTGAGTAATGGTTCAATGCTATTTTTAAACACACAAAAACATTAAAAACATCATGATCTGCAGGATGAGATTGTGAAGGAAGTGATCAATGAGAATCCAAACGATGGATGGAAAGCTATTTTTCAATGATTGGTTTACTAAGTTTGTTACATTCATCATCGTATCTTTCTCTTGATAGATACATAGTTTTTTTTTGTGTGTGTAGCTCATGTAACACAATTTACTACAAGAAATATGAGTATTGATAGCAGTTCATTGTAGCAGAATTCATCAACTACTACTAAAAATACCAAAATGTTGTTCGAACATTAAATTAATGCTAAAAATACCAAAATGTTGTTCAACTTCAACTTTTCATTATCCAAATCGTGATAACGAGATTACAATTTCACACGATTTTCACCCCACATACAATATCGGCGACAACAGAGGATCTAGAGCTTCCATTAATAGATTTTGAAGCTATTGCCATCGCAACAAACAATTTCTCTAACACCAACAAGCTTGGAAAAGGTGGATTCGGTATTGTTTACAAGGTAAAAAGTAATTCATAAAATTTATTAAGAATTATCACGATACAAGGTTTCATTATTGCATAGTCAAATGTTTGCTGGTAATAAAGAATGTTACTTGGCGGGAAAGAAATTGTGGTAAAGAAACTATAAAAAATGTCTTTACAAGGGATATATGAGTTTGAGAATGAGGTTGGTCTAATTGCAAAACTGCAACATATTAACCTTGTTCGGCTTCTTGGTTATTGCGTCGATAAGGAGGAGAAGATGTTGATCTATGAATACCTAGAGAATCTAAGCCTTGATTCTCATCTCTTTGGTTTGTGACTGAAACATCTTTTAAACTCAACATCTTCACGAATAAGTTAACATGTTCCAATAATTGGTAGACAAAAACCGATGTGCCAAATTAAATTGGCAACTGAGATTTGGTATTGCAAATGGTATTGCAAGAGGATTGTTATATCTTCACCAAGACTCACGGCTTAGGATCATCCATAGAAATTTGAAAGTAAGTAATGTCTTGCTTGATAAAAATATGATTACAAAGATCTCCGACTTTGGGATGGCTAGGATTTTTGGACAGGATGAGACAGAAGCTAATACCCGGAATGTGGTTAGAACTTAGTAAGAAATCATGAGCTTTTAATTTTTCTAATTAAATCCAAACTAAAAAAGACCTCATTTATATACAAATTTAATCTTCATTATGCAGTGGCTACATGGCTCTAGAATATGCAATGAATGGGATATTCTCGGTGAAGTCGAATGTATTCAGTTACGGGACCTTACTTCTTGAAATTATAAGTGGCAAGAGGAGTACATGATTTACAACGCATGTGGTGACCTTAGTCTTCACGGTTGGGTAAGTCTGAGACCCTCTTGAATTTGATTTTTTTTTGCACGACTATTATATATATAAAAAAATAAAAGGTTCCATCATAATTATGGATATGTGTGGAGGAACTGGAAGGAAGGAAAGAAGATAGGCATCATAAATCCAATCATAATAGATTCTTTGTCATCATCATCGACTTTAAAGACACATGAAATATTAAGATGTATACATGTTGGTCTCTTGTGTGTTCAAGAATGTGCTGAAGATAGACCAGAGATGTCGTCTGTAATGGTGATGCTTGGAAGTGAAACTTTGACTTTTCTTGAGCCTAAACAGCCAGCTTTTTGCGTTGGCAGAGGTCCTCTTGAGCCTGAATTAAGTAAACAGGGTGACGATGAGTGGACAGTGAACCAAATCACTCTCTCGGTTATTGATGCTCGGTAAATTTGAAAGTTATTAAACAGATATGTTTAATGTTTTAACAAGTTTGTACTATTAAATAGCAAAATCACATTTTTAAAGAAGAGTACAACAATGTCACAAAAAAGAGAGTACAATGTCTCTGAAATGCAGTAATAACAATTTACTAGTCAAACAGTGATCCGACGCAAACACATAATTAGACGACAGTATTATTTAAGCAATCCAAACATTTCTAACATATAAAATAATATATTAGATGTATATAACATACAGTAATATATACAATTTAAGATTTATAAATAATAAATGTATATCATTTAACAAAACATACTTTAGAATACTCTTGTGCTGAAATATTTATACAAAACTTTAGCTATGTATGTATGTATCTTAAATCTGTTAAAATCAAAATTATTTTTACTTCAAAGAACAAATTTGTTATCTTTGAAATTTAGTCTGATTTCTCCAATATTATCTGAGTAATAGTTCAATGCTATTTTTAAACACACAAAAACATTAAAACATCATGATCTGCAGGATGAGATTGTGAAGGAAGTGATCAATGAGAATCCAAACGATGGATGGAAAGCTGTTTTCAATGATTGGTTTACTAAGTTTGTTACATTCATCATCGTATCTTTCTCTTAATAGATACATAGTTTTTTTTTTGTGTGTAGCTCATGTAACACAATTCACTACAAGAAATATGAGTATTGATAGCAGTTCATTGTAGCAGAATTCATCGAACTAACTAATACTAAAAATACCAAAATATTGTTCGTAACGTTAAATTAATGCTAAAAATACCGAAATGTTGTTCAACTTCAACTTTTCATTATCCAAATCGTGATAACGAGATTACAACTTCACACGATTTTCACCCCACATATAATATCGGGATCTAGTATCACCCAGGAACACTTAAAAGGATCTTATGCTATCCGAACTAATCTGAGCATTTTCACCACTAGGTTAGCAAGAACATCCCAGAATGAAGCGTATCATAAACCACAAAATACAAAACATATCCTTTGCCAACAGACACCGATAATGAGAAGTGTAAGAAGAAAAAAATAAGAATGGAGCAATTAATAAGGATTTTAGGCTCAGCCATTGCTTCATCACAGGTAAGGAGCTTCTTCTCACTATTGAGAGAGATTTTCAATTTGCAACTAGATTGGAGATGGGAAGAATTAAATATTAAACTAATAATAAATGAAATAACTTACTAATTAATTAAAATTGACATATATTAATATTTGTTACGAATAATCAAATATATATTAAACTAATGTGATCTAGGACAATTTTTAAATATCTATATTTTTAGTTTTTGTCACAAAATAGTTTTCAAAGAAGAAAATGTTCAAATAGCCTTTTTATTTTGAAAATTTGAATATTTTTTTATTTTATTTTTAATTTGAAATACTAACCCCAAAATCTCACTCCTTAACTCTAAACCCTAAGTCTAGAATAGTTAATCCTAAAGATAAAAGTGTATATTTACCTCTTTAATGAAATATTTTAGTCATTTTTCTTCTTTGTGTGTTATTTTTGTGATAAAAACTTTTTAAAGACTATCGTAGGGTATTTCTCTATAATCTATTTTTATTTTTTAAAATTGAAATCCTATTCATGTAAGTTCAGATAAGATTTTTCTTTTGCTAACTAAGTTCAAATAAGTTTTCATATGAAAATAAGATAGTGTAAAGAGTAAAAATTTATAGTCAATATATTGACCATATCAAATAATTTTTATAATTTGAGAGTCACTAAGATTATATTACATGATTTTTAAAATAAAAATATCTACAGTAATGGAAATAAATAATATATAATTAATAAGGATTAAAATAAATAAATAAATAATTCAATTTTACAATTAGAATATATCATAATTCAAAATTATATAATACTATTATTTACAACAAAATCAAAGTTTCAAAACATTTCAAACTATGAAATCTACCAATAAAATTTCAAATTCTATAACACATTAAATAAAATAAAAATTATATTTGTTTTCATTAAAATATTTTTTATAAATTAATAATCATTCACTTTAAATCACGGATAATAATCTAGTTTTTACTTTATAAAAACAAATTTATGATGAGCTACTTAAATCTGTTAAAATATATATATATATATATATATATAGTTATAAATAGATATATTGCTCTTTTAAAAACATTAGGATAAATTATTTTCATACTTTTGAAATATTTAATAATTAATTGAATATTAACTTTTTATATAAAATAAAGTTTTTTATTTAAAAAAATATATTTTACTACGTCAAATAAACTTGAAACATTCATATATACATAAATTAATAATGTTGGGACTACACCAAAACTATAATTTTTTATTAATTTATAGAGATTATTAATTTATCGATATACTAAATGAACCAAAAACTCAATTTGGGACTATAAAACTATATTATTTTATAGAGATTTTTAGTGTATATTAATTTATAGAGTATTAATTTAAAGAGGTTATATTGTACATGGATTTATATTTATTTTTTAAAATATTATGATGTAAAATGTTTTTGGATAACATAATATATAATATTTTTAGATGATGATAATTATCAAATTAATTTTTTTTTAATTTGTGAGTAATTATATATCAATAAATCTAATCTAGTTATTTATTAAAGGTAATAAAGACTTCAAACGCTCTATCTTTTAACGTAACAGCGAAAAAATTAGTTTGCAAATAATAGTATAATATTTTTGAATTCTTTGCCAACTTTTTCAGAAATTACAATGAGTGATTTTGATTGTCCTAAGAAATTTATCTTAAAAGATTGATTCTATTTTGTGTGATATATATATATTAAAATATAGTTGGTTTAATATTACTAAACCAAATATAATGTAAACAAATATATAATAATTTAATATTACTTAAGTAAATATAGTATAATTTAACTATGGTATTATCGTTATAAATTATTAATTATTCTCAAGATAATTATAAATTATCATCTAACTCAGTAAAATTAGTTATTATTAAAATTAATAATTGAGCATAAATTATAATTAAAGTTAAAATCATGGAGAACATGATAAATTAGCAAAATCATTTCTCAAATAATAGTATAGCTAGTTGTTTTAATATTACTAAACCAAATATAATTTACACAAATATATATAATAATTTAATATTACTTAAGTAAATGTAGCATACTTTAATATATATTGTGGCTTTTATCTAGTTTTAGGATTATAGTTTTTAGTGGTAATTCTCAGAGAAACACAAAGAATTTTGGGATTTCATAGCTGAGTAAATTGGTAGACTTGATCAACATGTGTTGAGTCAAGCAAGTTGAGTGTGTTAGAAATCAATCTGTGTCGAGTCGTGTAATTCAGATCAAACAAGTCTGTAAGAGATTGTGTAAGGGATTTCTAATAAACAAGATACATGTTCTTTGTGCCTTGTGTTTTCGCTATATCTCGATTTCACAATTGGTATCAGAGCGAGACACCTAAACGAAGGAGGATTTTCAAACCAAGGTGAGATCTTGAGAAGAGAATATGGTGATTTGGCACATAATATTTTGCTGTTGGATGATGTGAATTATGAGTATTGGAAAGTGAGAATGAGAGCAAATTTATGTGGAACTGATGAAGATATATGGACAGTGGTTCAATCTGGATGGGAAGAACCGTGAGTGATGCAAGAATATGGCTTGAAGACACCTAAACCAAAGACAAAGTGAACTGCATCAGAGAAAAAGCTTTCAAAGTTTAATGTGAAAGCATTGAATACAATCTTCACTTCTGTAGATGGAAAGCAATTTGAGCTTATACAACTAAGGAGGCTTGACATATACTACAAAATGCTTTTGAGGGTACTGCGAATGTTAATTAGGAGGATAAGATTGGACTTGTTGGCATCACAGTTTGAAGACATAAGGATGAGTGATGATGAGAAGGTAGGAGACTTCAGTGCAAAGCCTAGCTCCATAGCCAATGAAGCACAAGTTTTAGGTAAAAAATATGGAGATGCAAAATTGGTGAAAGAAATTTTTGTGATGTTTTTCTACTAAGTTTGCAGTGCATAAAGCTGCGATAAATTTGACGACGAACACTGACGAACTCAAGTTTGCTGAGATAGTAGGGATATTAAAGGCTGAAGAGATGGAAATAGAATCTAAGTGTTCAAAGCCTGCTCAAGACTCTAGAATTACAGTTGATAAAAGACATCCAAAGAACTCAAAAACTTGAAGAATCTATTCACCTTATGATTCAAAAACTTGAAGAAACCATAGATCTCTTATCTAAGATGTCTAATGACAGACTGCCTGGAAAATAAGAAAGACATAAAAGGCATGAAGTGGTGTGTTTTATTTGTGATGGTATTGGAAATATCAAAATAGAGTGTCCATCGTTCAAGAGAAAAGAAATCAAGTATAATGGATGTAATGGTTATGGCCATATAAAATCAGATTGTGTGAACACAAAGAAGATGAAGATGAAGAGAAATTACAGTAATAAAAAAAACAGAAAGAGAAGAAGATTATCTTCATTTCGTGGCTCTTCATGGAGTTATATGGTCTGTAAAAACATAACTAAAGGTGAATCTCGTGCGTCGTGTGTGTCACACACCAATTATGATGCGTCACACAGTGATACAGAAAATAATCTAAATGTGGATTTTCTAGCTGAGTATAATTTTGTTTTGGTAAGTTTGAAAAACTCAGTCACAAAACATGCAGCTTATCAAGGACAAAGCTATATTAAAAGCTCAAGTCAACGTCGTAGAGATGGAACAGACTGACACGAAGGGTGAATCAAAGTGTACAATGATTATGATGATCTTCAGTATCTTAAGAGAGTTATCACACAGAACCGAGTTCAACAAGATTCTGAAAATAAAGTTTCATCAGATGAAACAACGGTTGAATCAAGAACTTGAGAAGAGCCAGCTTCTGGAAAGACAACTTACTGAGAACTATAAGAAAGTGAGAATGTTGAACACTAGATCAACAACGCTTGATCATATCTTGTCAATCCAACAATCTCCAAAAGTCAGTTGGAATTTGGATTATCAAGGGTCGAC
This sequence comes from Sinapis alba, assembly GCA_012274485.2. Taxonomy (NCBI): domain Eukaryota; kingdom Viridiplantae; phylum Streptophyta; class Magnoliopsida; order Brassicales; family Brassicaceae; genus Sinapis; species Sinapis alba. Next base: position 73,495 of record MU106017.1, read on the forward strand.
TTCACAAGAGTATGGCGAGGCTTAAAGGATAAGGTTCATAAAAGCTAAAATAAAATCAGATGACAAACTAAAGGCTACAGCTCAACAAGTTAACGAAGCAAAAGCTGAAGAAAAATCAGGATCAGTGACAAAGTCAAAAGAGATTCAAGACAGAAAAGTTAGTGCTAAGCGAAGGAATGGTTGTCACTTTTGTGGTCAGATCGGACATAGTGTTGCTTATTGTTATGCTCGCAGAAATCAGCTTGAGCGAGCTTGGAACCTAGAAGGTATGGACATGTATGGATAGCTAAGAAGGATTTGTATCCTAAGTCTACGAAAGGTGTGTCACACAAGCATACCAACATGTCATACACTTGGTGATGAGCCTGGACATGTGACTTAGCTGCTTTGAGTTTTTCACATGCTATTATACAATTTATGAAGCTATGTTGCCAATTGATATTCATCTTTAAAGTGGTGCTGGGATTGCTTAGGCTCCAGCTGTTCTTACACACTTGTAAGCTGAACAAAGTCTCTTGAAAGACCACATTTAAGCTTTCAACAATTCAAGTTGGTCCAAGTTAGGACATGGGAGAGATTCAGGGAACTACAACCAAAACCTAAGACTGGCTTTGGGTGACGTGAGACAAGGATGTGAGGCCGATTCTGAACAACTTGAAAAATTTACAGTTTTGAGTGGCTGCTCTACACTAAAACTGTGTAAAATAACTAGGAATTATGAATTAAAGAAGAGAGGACTCTGCATAGTTCCATTGCTTGATTGTTCTTTTGTTAGTCTTACCTGTGATTGCAACTTTATTTTATTTTCGGATATTTTGATGTAATATCTTTACTTATGTACTATTGACAAATTCGAAAACCAATTCATATTGAAAGTTAAACACTTTGCAAATGGTTTATTTTTGTGTGTATCACATTCGTAGCAGAGATTCAAAAAGTGAGAGAGAGAGAGAGAGAGAGAGAGACCTTTATGACAATGATTCTTCAGACCACATTTATTACAGTTTTGCTATATACACTACTTTACTATGGTCTGCACCTGAGAGCTTAAGAGTTTCTCATTTCTTTTCCGGGAGCTTCTCCAGCAACTCTGGTATCACCTCAAAAAGATCTCCAACAAGTCCATAATCAGCTACCTACAAATTTCATTGCCAACCGTTTTATCTCATACTTTACTCCTAACTAAGATTGACGCAGAGAAGAAGGGTTTCATTACCTGGAAAATAGGTGCATCCGCGTCTTTATTAACTGCCACAATCACCTTAGAATCCTTAATTCCTGCTAAGTGTTGAATGGCCCCTGAAACACCAAACGCCATGTATAGCTCTGGTGCTACTATTTTCCCTGTTTGTCCTACCTGACACACACACATACATGAACCTCTTATTGGAATTTAACAAAAATGGAAGAAGAACCAAAAAAACATTACCTGAAGGTCATTAGGAACATATCCAGCATCAACAGCAGCACGAGTAGCACCAACTGTACATACAAAACAGAAAACCATTTACGCATGTAAATTTTTTTTAAACAGATTTTCACTGGTGATTAGGACAAGCATGTGTATACATACTACTACTAACCTGCTCCACCAAGTTTTTCTGCAAGCTTTTCGATCATTTTAAAATTCTCAACACTCTTTAACGCTCTTCCACCAGTAATCACAACACGTGCACTTCCAAGATCAGGCCGTTCTGTATCCTGAGTTGATTGCCCCACGTATCTGGATCTACTCACAGATTCTGCAATTGGACAACAAGCATACTCACTTGTTAAAAAAACAAGGCTACGCACAAGAGAATAATACTAAACAAACCTTTTTTGAAGTTCGAGAGATCAATCTGAGAGATAGTAGCTTTCTTTGACTCAGTTATTGGGGTAACAGGAAAAGATGTGGTTCTAATAGTCAACACACAAGGACCAGCACCAGTATAACGAACTCTACACAAGGCGTTTCCCGCATATATAGGCCTACCAAAAAGAAGATTTAAAAAGTCCAGAAAGTACATGTCTTACTAAGCACAAGATTTAAGAATGTACCTGATAAACTCATTGGATCCTAAGATCTTGACAACATCAGTAACAGGAGATACATCTAAAAGAGCAGCTACGCGGGGCAGTATGTTCTTGCCAAATGAGCTAGAGGAAGCAAGGATGTGAGAGTAATCTCTTTGTTGCCGAACATAGTCAACTAATTTTGCCCAAGGTTCAGCTAAAGGGTACTCAAATCTATCTGAATCAGCAACAAGTACCTATAAAAAAGTATAAACACTTAAGGACTACCCACAAGAAAAAGAAAAAGAAAAAGACATGAAGAATGTTAGTTACCTCGGAAACAGAAGGATGACAAGAGGCAGCTTGAGAAGCAGCTTCTTGAAGAGAAGAGCCAGAACCAGCTAATAGCAAAGAAACTGAAGAGCTCTCACCTAAATGGTTTGCTGCAAATATTGTGCTCACTGTCTGAGGTTTGATGGAACCACTCTCATGTTCCGCTAGAATCAGAGTGCTAATCTAAAAAGAACCAAAAGGGTACAAAGATCAGGACTTTTTTTCATTTTCCATGACTGGATCAAATTGAAATCACTACACAGACTGATAAAGTTTACAACTTTCGATTCCTTTTTCAAAGAACGATAAGTTTATAACTGCAAATTGATCTTTTTGAAAGACAAAAAAAAAAAAAAAAAAAAAAAAGGGTTAAGGAGTAAAAGGCATACGCATCGGGAGAGGTTAGTGATGGAGATGGATCGATGAATGTTCGAGGGGACGAGCTTCTTCTTCTTCGTCAGAGCTCTGAGGAGAACAGCTCTCGTCATTGTTTTCTCTTCTGTTCGTTCTTTCTTCGTCAGACGTCACTTCTTCTTGTCTGATCGAGTTTCTAAAACGCTGTCGTTTTACGAAATGAGAAACGACGACGTTTTAGTCATGTTGAAATTAATTAATAACAAGGCCAAAAAAAAAAAAAAAAAGGTAATTTGGATTACCTTATATCAACTACCAACGCAGACAGCATGATTGTCTATTGGATAGTGAATCCCGACAACAGATCCTTCACTTCAGGGAAGATCTGGGAACAGAGGCAATAGTTTGATCAGAACTTTCCTCTGTATATACCTCCCGCGAATTCACTCGCGCCAGAGGGAGAAGTGAAACTTATTTTCCTTCTCTCGGGTCTGTGTACCAATATCTTGCTCGAACCCTGGTGGGACTCTCTTTTCATGCCGAGTCTCTACCATGTATACTGGGTCTGAATTGGTGTTCTACATCTTTAGTTAATTCTACTTTAACTTAAAATAAACCGGGTTCTCTATCCAATACCGGTTCGCTAATTAATTCCACAAAACCGCAAAAGCGATTACTCTCGTGTGTACGTACGTGAACAAGAAACCACATCAAACATCAAGAGCAGAGAGAGTCAATCGCCAGTCTGTTTTCAAGCGCCATACTTGTGATCAATACAGGCACCAATCTCTTTGGAACTCTGTGCGGTAATACCAAAGACGTGCTTCACAAGTCTTCTGTTCAGCTTCCAAAGAGTCTTGATATCAACAGATATGTGATGAAGAATAGTTCAATGGGTGAAACTGTGATGAAGCACCTGAACAAGGAAGAAGAAGACAACAGTAAAGAAGTTTGAAGAACAAGAGGTAGAGGAGAAGCTGCCGTTACTTGAGTCTTGAGTGCCTGACTAACGAAAACAAGTGTTTTGGTTGTGTGGTAGAGATTGTAACCAACAAGGAAGGGTCTAAGTTCTACAGAGGGTTTTGGTTATGTGATGATGATTCTGAGGATGGAGATGTTTATTATGATGATGATACTAAATAACTAGGACTTAATCAAATCCTGATCACCCTTTCCGGGTAAGGAAGATGGGACCACCTACAAGACTAAACCAGTCTGCCCAGGCTCTTAAGGTCATGCAGAAAATAGTTTACTGTTAATGTGATCATTCTTTTAAGTAATGTTTTTCATTTTGTTGATAAACGAGATAGAGAACCATAGAATATTAAGAAATATAGACATATCATTCCAAGTTCTTTCTCAAACACAAACGTGCAAGAACTTTGAACCTCTCTGGCCATACATTCCAACTCCTTTAACTTCCCATGCTTCTCTAACTATTTTGAGTAGAATGTCGCCCGTTCGCTAGAATGTACTTTGCAGCTTCTCTCTCTCTCTTGCTATGTGCCATTGTATTGTCTCCACTCCAAGATTTCAAGACGGGATGATTAACATTCAGGAACAGCTAGGATCTGGTTGGTTCCTCCAGAAACCATCCCGTCGTGCTGGAGACAGTGTTTCAGAAACTATAGGATTGAAATAACTTACATTTATTAGTGGTCTGTCCAAGAGAAAGTGGAAACACAATAAGGAAAAGTAGTAAAGGATACGAAGGAGGAAACCACATACCAATTTGAGCTTGAGAACTCGAAGTCTCGGTGCATCTTTGAGTATAAGGGTAAATAGATTCCACCACTCCGAAGAACATGAACATAGCTCTAGGTTTGAGCTTATATTAACTGAACATATTAGACACAAAGTGTACCACATCGGTAGTTGGAAGGGATCTTAAGCAATATATAAGATAGATGTGTCACTCCACTTATAACCAATTGGTTTTAGGTTGGAAGTCCATCTAGCTTAACATTGTATCAGAGCTTGATCAATTATCGATCCAGCCCAAACACTCCGAGATTGACGCTCAAAGAGCCATCATCTCGAAGGGGTGCATTAGACACAAAGTATCCCACACCGGTTGTTGGAAGGGATCTTAAGCAATATATATATATAAGATAAATGGTCACTCCACTTATAACCAATTTGTTTTAGGTTGGAAGTCCATATAGCTTAGCATAACATAATTTTGTAATATATTAATTAAATTTATTTTCAAAAAATACCAATATTAGTGCCACATTAATTTATTAACTTTCCTAAATCATTTATAAATATTTAAAATAATAAATAAAATAGTTATAAAAGTTTATAAATCAAATCTCACCTCCTCCCCCGCCGTAAATACTAATATCTAAATAGGATCAGTCATGGGATTTACAAGGCTTCATACAAAATTAAAAAGATATTAATATTTTTTGTTATAACAACTATACTTTTCTAAAAATGAATAATAAATTGAGACAATTTTTATTTGTTTTTATTATATGTATTTTACATTAATGTAATTGATTTTCTTGTATAAGAAATTTTTAATTTGACAGTTATTATGATATTTTATAATTAAATATGCAAAAATATATGTTTTTAGAAATAAAAAATTCAGTAAAAATCTTAAATTTATAAAAAAAAAAAATACAGTTTTATTACAAAACAAAATTATCACTTTGAAAACACTGGTTGTAATCTACTTTTTATAAAAGTTAGTCTGAGTTAGATTTTTCGAGTTTTGCAATTATTTAATTATCAAAGAAAAAAAAAAGCAAAATGAAAGGAAATTTAAATTACCTTATATCAGCTATATTAAATCTATAAAATTACAGTTTTATTACGAAAAGAATCTTTCGCTTTAAAACAGTTTTATAAAAGTTAGACTGGATTAGGTTTTTGAGTTTTTTGTTAAATTTAACTATTTAAAATATTATATATAAAAAAAAAGGTAATTTAGATTACCTTATATCAGCTACCAACTCAGACAGCATGATTGTCTGGGATAGCAAATTCCGATCACAGATCTTCACTTCAGGGAGGACCATGGACAACAGACGCAGAAGTTCTGACATCTGTATGGAGAAACGATACATACTGTTCTCCCTGGAGGACAATAAATATCGTTTCTCTCGGGTACGTACGTACCAATGCGTTACTTGAACTCTGGTGGGACTCACTTTTCATGCAGAGTCGCTACCATTTATACCGAGTCCAAATTGGTGTTCTAACTCTTGTTTTAACTCACTTCTACCTTAAAACAATAACCGGGTTCTGAATCTAAAACAATAACAGAGTATGCAATCAAAGAGAGAGAGACCTGACTTGACGTATGCAGTGCACATATTATCACAGTTTATGCAATCACTTAAAGAAGAACAATGGCTAGCTGCACTGAAGGTGGTTTGATATTTGAAAGGCACTCTTGGATAAGGTATCATATTACAAGCTGAATCTTCATTCCACTTAACAGGCTGGTGTGATTCCGATTGGGGACGTCGTTCACTTACTGGTTGGATAGTTCAGTTGGGATCATCTCCAGTTTCGTGGAGGACAAAGAAACAAGATACGGTTGCGTGTTCCTCCGAAGAGGCAGAGTATCGAGCGATGGGAGCAATTATGAAAGAGCTTCTCTGGCTCAAATCATTGTTTCGCGGGATTGGAATTGAGCATGATGATCCTATGACATTGTTGTGTGATAGTCAGCCTGCTTTTCATATCAGTTCTAACCCAGTTTTCCATGAACGTATGAAGAATATTGAGATAGAATGCCATTTCATTCGAGATGAGATCGTCAAGGGAGTACGAAAACCATCCTACGTCTCTACTACAAACTAACTTGCAGACATTCAGACTAAAGCTTTGGGGCGTAAGGAATTTGAAAGTTTTCTTTTGAAGTTGGGCATTCGAAACTTGCATGCTCCAACTTGAAGGGGGTATTACGATATGATATTGTAGCACCCGCTACCGGAGATTCCATAATAAAATAATAATATCTCATATTTCCATATATATAATACTCGACGGTCAACATACACGTCGGAATCCAGTCAATACAACATCATAAGTCCAAATACGCAAATATCAATAACATCCGAAATATAGATAAACGTCGTAAATCCAAAAGTCTGAAATACGAAATACGTAACGATAAAAACTAAGGCATATAAGCCCAATAACGATAAAACGATAAAAGCCCAAAGGCTCGATAACACCCAAAAGCACCAAAAGCACCCGTCCGGTAAATCCCCATGCTCGTCGGTCTCACCTGAAAGAGGAAGAAGAGGGGTGAGCAACAGGGGAGTCGCTCAGTGAGGTATGGGATGCTACCCCGAAGTCCGTAGACTTGGACATAGCATAATGAATAAAAATAATTAAAATCTAATACATGTCAAACACGGTACCTAAAGTACCCAAGAAACAAACAATGGTCCTAGCGGGGTGCACACCCGCCGCCCACTAACAGGCCAACAACAACACAACAACTCGAGATAGTGCTCGGACACCGCCCGTAGACGTTTTATCGACACCTCAGGCTACGGCTCAACCGGTCGACTAGAGCTGGCCGTAACCCCCATACAATCCGGCATACAGCAGCACGTCACCACGTCTCTGTATCCGTCTCCAAACAATTCTAACTAAAAATCATATTAAGTGAAGCAATCAATGTTGAACCATCTAACACCCTAAGTCCGGTTTAAGCATGTAACCTAATAACTAAGCAAACAAATATAGACTCGATTTCAAGCAGACGGAACATACTAGAAATAAATTATATTTATTCAAAATTCTAAGCCGCGTACGAGTAGTCGGGAATAGACCCTCACCTTAGCAACAAAGAAAAGTGATAACTATGAGCTCCAGCTACTCAAATAGACTCCAAATCTGAAATCAAGGCGAAATTCTGAGTCAGAACGGCTTTCGAACGGGTTAAAACGGGTATCCGGTGGTCCGGTCAAATAGTCAACTCGCTGGTCAAAGGTCAACCCGGTCAACTCTGACCCAAGCCGGTCAACCCTTGACCAATTGAAATCGAATTGGACCAACCGGTTTTCCTAAACCGAAATCGATTTCAATTAAACCAAAACCTAATTAATTTCAAACCGGTTTAATCTCTAACCAAAATCAATTTCTAATAACCGATCGGTTTAACCCTAACCGCAATTAATTAAGCTAACCGGATTTCAATTAACTAAACCGAACCGGTGGGACCCACACGGTGGCTAACGGCGGCGGAGACTTACCGGCGGTCACCGGCGACGGCGGCGGCACGGCGGCGCTCCGGCGGCGGCGGCGGCTTCCCGGCGGCAGACGGACGGCGGTCGGGTACGGCGGCTCCGGCGAACGGCGGTGGACGGCGGCGGCGCGTCACGGCCACGCGCGTCTCCTCCGGCGGCGGACAGTGGCGCGTGTGGTTCACGCGCCGGCACGGACGTAACTTCTCCGGGCGCGTGCGGCTTCGTCCGGGCTCCGATCGCAACGCGGTCGGCGGCTACGGCTTCGTCTCGGCGAGAGGAACACGATGGTGGCCTTGCATGCACGAGATTCGCAACGGTTAGGAAGTTATGGACGATTTACTAAACGGACGAAAACTAAACTTAAAAACGCAACGGTTCCGGCGGTTACCTAGGGCGGTTAACGGCTTGGTCGAGCTTTGCGAGGTCACGGCGATCAGCAACTCCGGGGACGAGCTCAGGCGATGGCTCAGCCTCTGCAAAAAGATCACCACACCACTTAGCTCTCTCACTCTCTCACTAACTCTTCTCTCTAACTTCTCAAGTTCTTGTATGCAAAATGATAGGAGAAGGGAGGTTTATATAGAGAACCTTGGGTATAAAAATGGGGGGATGACGTTAGCCGGCTAAACGATTCCGTAACCGGAATTGGGATGTTACAACTCTCCCCCACTAACAAAGAATTCGACCCCGAATTCGCTGACTGCCCAATATCATCCCAAAAAAGCTCTGGGTAATCAACCCGCATATGAAGCTCGGGCTCCCAAGTCTCCTCCTGCATCCCATCTCTCTCCCATCGAACTTTGACCAACATGGTCATCATTCCCTTATCCGCTTTCACTTGGCGATCCAAAATCTCCACTGGCTGACACGGCGCACACAAATCCTTACCAAGATCACTTGGCGGCCTCTCCAAAATGAGCTCTGGCTCTCTCACGACTTTCCTCAAAACGGACACATGAAACACGTCATGAAAGCCGGCCAACTCTCCAGATAAGTCCAAACGATAAGCAACCGCTCAAATCCGCTCTAAAATAGGATACGGTCCCATATACCTCGGTTTAAGTTTCTTTAGCTTCCGAGTCTTAGAGCCTCCCTGAAACGTCCTCATTTTCAGGTATACCAGGTCGCCAACCTGGAACTCCAAATCCTTACGCCGCTTATCTGCATAACTCTTCTGACGGTCATGGGCTTCCTTAAGCCGACTCTTGAGCATCTCAACCTGCTCTACCGTCTCTTGAACCATCGCTGGTTCTATCTCGCTTCGCTCCCCCACTTCTGTCCAACAAAGCGGGGTACGACAAGGTCTACCATAAAGAGCCTCATACGGTGCCATCTTAATGCTCGAATGATAACTGTTATTATAGGCAAACTCCGCGAGAGGTAGATACTTTGCCCAACTTCCTCCCCAATCTAAAACACAAGTCCTGAGCATATCTCCTAACGTCTGAATAGTCCTCTCGGACTGACCGTCTGTCTGCGGATGATAAGCCGTGCTCATATGGACCATTGTCCCAAGCGCCTTCTGAAAGGCTCTCCAAAACGCAGACGTGAGCTTTGTATCCCGATCCGATACAATACTCACAGGAACCCCATGCAATCTCACTATCTCACTGATATAAATCTGCGCCAACTGGTCTGCATCATCCGTCTTTTTGATCGCTAGAAAATGAGCAGACTTGGTGAGTCTATCCACGATCACCCAAACCGCATTCTTTCCACCTGTAGTGGTCGGTAAACCGGTCACGAAATCCATAGTGATCATGTCCCACTTCCACTCTGGCAATGGCAGGTTCTGCAATAACCCGCTAGGTACCTGATGCTCGGCCTTAACCATCTGACAAGTCTGACACTGAGACACAAATGTAGCAACGTCCTTCTTCATACCAGGCCAATGGTAATATCGCTTCAAATCCCTATACATCTTGGTATTCCCCGGATGAATAGAAAAACGCGAGTGGTGTGCTTGCTGTAAGATCTCCTTCTTCAACAGCTTATCGTCTGGCACACAAACCCGGTTTCGGTACATGAACATACCACTGGAAGCTGTATGATAACCGATACTCTCAATCTGGATCTGCTTAACCAAAACCTCATCGGCATCCTGAGCTTTGCGAATTTTTCCCAACAAATCTGCCTGCTCTACAGCCTCAAGACCAACTGCCTCTCCGTCCACACTAGTGGCACACAATCTGAGACTAGCGAGTGTCCCAGCAAGCTCGTGAACCTCCTTGGTTCCTGAAACATCGCTTCTTCGTCTACTCAAGGCATCTGCCACAAGATTAGCCTTTCTCGGATGGTAATTGATCTCCAAATTATAGTCCGCCAACAACTCCATCCATCTGCGTTGCCTTAAGTTCAAATCCGCTTGAGTAAAGATGTACTTCAAACTTTTATGGTCTGTGAAGATCTTCACCTTCTCTCCATACAAGTACGATCTCCAAATTTTCAGCGCAAATACAACTGCTGCTAACTCCAAATCATGCGTAGGATAATTCGCCTCGTGAGGTCTCAACTGCCGCGACGCATAAGCAATAACTTGCCTCTCCTGCATCAATACACAACCCAGTCCAATCCCGGAAGCATCAGTGTAAACCTCATATGGTATCCCTGGCCTCGGGAGTACCAATATTGGCGCCTGCGACAGCTGTCGCTTCAACTCAGCGAAACTCCTCGAACAATCATCAGACCAATCAAACTTAACGTCCTTGCCTGTTAGCCGCGTTAACGGCTTTGCGATGCTAGCAAAACCCTTGACGAACTTCCTGTAGTATCCTGCTAACCCAAGGAAACTACGGACCTCCGTAGCACTCTTTGGTGTTGGCCACTCTGAAATTGCGGTAATCTTTTCTGGATCTACTGCAACTCCTTCTTCTGAAACCACATGACCGAGAAACCCAATCTTCCTCTGCCAGAAACTGCACTTACTCAGCTTAGCAAATAACCGATGCTCTCTGAGCTTACCCAACACAATCCGCAAGTGCTCTGCATGCTCTTCTTTACTCTGAGAATAAACCAGGATATCATCGATAAAGACGATTACACACTTGTCCAAGTGCTCACGAAACACATCGTTCATAAGCTTCATAAACGCTGCTGGTGCATTCGTCAATCCAAATGGCATCACTACGAACTCATAATGTCCATAGCGGGTACGAAATGCCGTCTTGCGCACATCTCCCTCAGCTATAGCAATCTGGTGATATCCCGATGCCAAGTCGATCTTAGAGAACCAAGAAGCTCCTTGCAACTGATCCAATAACTCATCGATACGCGGGAGCGGGTACTTATTCTTGATGGTAACTTTGTTCAAACCTCTGTAGTCGATACAAAGTCTGAAACTCCCATCTTTCTTCTTCACAAACAATACCGGTGCTCCCCACGGTGAAGTACTTGGCCTGATAAAACCCTTATCAGATAGCTCTTCCAACTGCTTTTTCAACTCAGCCATCTCTGCTGGAGCTAAACGGTAAGGAGCTCGCGAAACTGGTGCTACCCCTGGTTCCACCTCGATCGAAAGAACGTCACTTCTAGCTGGCGGTGGCCCTTTCAAGGCCTCAAAAACATCTTCGTACTCAGCCACCACGGGAATATCCTGCAACTCTTTCTATCCATCATCACTAATCATCAAAATGGTCGCTAGAAATCCTTCTGATCCTCTCTCCAATAAATCCTCGGCGCGCAACATAGAGACAATGGAAACTCCCAAATGCGTCTGAATCCCTTGGAAAACAATCTTCCCTTCTGGTCTAGGGATATTAACTCGTGCCCTCGGACAATCCAATACTACTTGATGCCGTGATAACCAATCCATCCCAAGAATAGCATCGTAGTAACTCATCTCCATTTCTGTCAAATCTCCGAGCAAATCAACTCCTCCAAGCATAACCGGTACATCGCGATGAATGCCAACTGCTCCCAATCTCTCTGCGCCAGCAGTCTGAATCTGCTTAGCCTTTGGTTCGAAGATACCCCGAAAAGACCAAGACTGAACCAAACGCGGACTCAAGAAACTGTGAGAAGCTCCCGTGTCAAATAGGGTGTGAGCTGGCTCACCTCCCACCAAAACCGACCCTACACGGAAATTCTCTAACAACACATGATAACCACGAAAACAAAATACTCAGCACAACAAGTATGATAGAAACACATACCCGCTATCGGCTCGGCTCCCTGGGGGTCTCCAACCGCAAACACACGTGGGGCGATGGCTGGGCGCTTCGGCGGCGGTGGAAGCGCTACATTGCCTCTCCTCGGGCAATCCCTAACGACATGACCCGGCTGGTTACACCCAAAACAATTCCTGTTTGCCATGGGTGGTGCTACGGGCGCTGCGATCTGCCTGATGGGGGTCGCATCCACGGGCTTAACCCGACAGTAACTCGGAATGTGCCCCAACTTACCGCACAAGTGACACCTGGTACACTGCCCACTATGGCTGCGATGGCAACGGGGACATCTCGGTAATCCAGACAGATTTCCTCCTCTCCTCTGGGACTCTGGAGCTTTCCCAGGCTTACTTTGGGCTGCTCCAACAAGTCTCTGCTCCTCTGCCAAACCTGCCTCCTGCTCAGCGGCTTTCTCAACCAAATCTCCCAACCTCTTATAAGTAACAACACGGCACCTGTTACGAATCTCAACTCGCATTCCATCCAAGAACTTCCTGATAAGATCCTCCTCTGAAATACCACCTCCAGCAAACCTGCGAAGTCGACTAAACTCAACCTCATACTGTCTGATCGACATATCACCCTGGCTCACATGCTCGAAAGCACTCTTCTTCCTATCCATAGCCTCCTTCGGAAAATACTTCCTATCGAACTCTCGGATAAAGTCTACAAATGTAAGCCTCTCCTGTCCAGAGTGGTTCAGTCGAACTCCCTCCCACCAAACCAAAGCATCTCCACGAAGGTACTGCATAGTCAATCTGAGGGACAGCTCCGGTGGGCACTCAATGATCTCCAACTTCCGCTCCAGGCTTAGCTTCCAATCATGGGCAGCTGTAGCATCTACCGTTCCACTGAAATGCTCCATATCCATGTTCCTCATCTGACACGTCAGCCTGTAGAACCTCTCATCATAACCCGGATAAGCCTGAGGTCCCGGTGGTGGTGGCGGAAGATCCTGAACACCCTGAGCAAACTGCTGAGCTGGAACCTGCTACAATGGAACCTGAGGGATGGGAACCTGCTGATCGGGGACCTGATGAACCTGCTCGGGATGAACTGGTGGAGCCTGCTGGACCTGAATCTGCGGACCCTGCTGAACTGCGGCCATCTGACGAGCAACTTCCTGTGCAGCTACCCGGGCAGCCTCTTGGGCGGCTTGCCTAGCTGCCTCCTGAGCAATCTGCTGAACGGCCTCCTGAGCGGCATGTCTGGCTGCATCCTGAACCATCTGCCTCAAGGCATCCTGATCAATCGGTGGAGCTGCGGGCTGCGGAACTGCGGGCTGCTCATGCTCATCTCCAGCCTCTCTATCGGCTATAGCAAGAAGGGCACGGGTGAGTCTCCTCTTCGGCGGCATCTGAAACGAAGACAAATCAGTTACCTTGTCGAAAACTAAATACCAACAGTCAAAGGAGTATTACCGAACGGAAGGGTGCTTATAATTTAAAAATCCCCGAATCCCCATAAATATATATATTTTTAAAACCGATTAAAAACCGCATAAAAACTAAGTCTCCAGAAATCGCCATCCCGGGTCAGAGCCGGGACGGAACCACGCTCTGATACCAAAAACTGTAGCACCCGCTACCGGAGATTCCATAATAAAATAATAATATCTCATATTTCCATATATATAATACTCGACGGTCAACATACACGTCGGAATCCAGTCAATACAACATCATAAGTCCAAATACGCAAATATCGATAACATCCGAAATATAGATAAACGTCGTAAATCCAAAAGTCTGAAATACGAAATACGTAACGATAAAAACTAAGGCATATAAGCCCAATAACGATAAAACGATAAAAGCCCAAAGGCTCGATAACACCCAAAAGCACCAAAAGCACCCGTCCGGTAAATCCCCATGCTCGTCGGTCTCACCTGAAAGGGGAAGAAGAGGGGTGAGCAACAGGGGAGTCGCTCAGTGAGGTATGGGATGCTACCCCGAAGTCCGTAGACTTGGACATAGCATAATGAATAAAAATAATTAAAATCTAATACATGTCAAACACGGTACCTAAAGTACCCAAGAAACAAACAATGGTCCTAGCGGGGTGCACACCCGCCGCCCACTAACAGGCCAACAACAACACAACAACTCGAGATAGTGCTCGGACACCGCCCGTAGACGTTTTATCGACACCTCAGGCTACGGCTCAACCGGTCGACTAGAGCTGGCCGTAACCCCCATACAATCCGGCATACAGCAGCACGTCACCACGTCTCTGTATCCGTCTCCAAACAATTCTAACTAAAAATCATATTAAGTGAAGCAATCAATGTTGAACCATCTAACACCCTAAGTCCGGTTTAAGCATGTAACCTAATAACTAAGCAAACAAATATAGACTCGATTTCAAGCAGACGGAACATACTAGAAATAAATTATATTTATTCAAAATTCTAAGCCGCGTACGAGTAGTCGGGAATAGACCCTCACCTTAGCAACAAAGAAAAGTGATAACTATGAGCTCCAGCTACTCAAATAGACTCCAAATCTGAAATCAAGGCGAAATTCTGAGTCAGAACGGCTTTCGAACGGGTTAAAACGGGTATCCGGTGGTCCGGTCAAATAGTCAACTCGCTGGTCAAAGGTCAAGCCGGTCAACTCTGACCCAAGCCGGTCAACCCTTGACCAATTGAAATCGAATTGGACCAACCGGTTTTCCTAAACCGAAATCGATTTCAATTAAACCAAAACCTAATTAATTTCAAACCGGTTTAATCTCTAACCAAAATCAATTTCTAATAACCGATCGGTTTAACCCTAACCGCAATTAATTAAGCTAACCGGATTTCAATTAACTAAACCGAACCGGTGGGACCCACGCGGTGGCTAACGGCGGCGGAGACTTACCGGCGGTCACCGGCGACGGCGGCGGCACGGCGGCGCTCCGGCGGCGGCGGCGGCTTCCCGGCGGCGGACGGACGGCGGTCGGGTACGGCGGCTCCGGCGAACGGCGGTGGACGGCGGCGGCGCGTCACGGCCACGCGCGTCTCCTCCGGCGGCGGACAGTGGCGCGTGTGGTTCACGCGCCGGCACGGACGTAACTTCTCCGGGCGCGTGCGGCTTCGTCCGGGCTCCGATCGCGACGCGGTCGGCGGCTACGGCTTCGTCTCGGCGAGAGGAACACGATGGTGGCCTTGCATGCACGAGATTCGCAACGGTTAGGAAGTTATGGACGATTTACTAAACGGACGAAAACTAAACTTAAAAACGCAACGGTTCCGGCGGTTACCTAGGGCGGTTAACGGCTTGGTCGAGCTTTGCGAGGTCACGGCGATCAGCAACTCCGGGGACGAGCTCAGGCGATGGCTCAGCCTCTGCAAAAAGATCACCACACCACTTAGCTCTCTCACTCTCTCACTAACTCTTCTCTCTAACTTCTCAAGTTCTTGTATGCAAAATGATAGGAGAAGGGAGGTTTATATAGAGAACCTTGCGTATAAAAATGGGGGGATGACGTTAGCCGGCTAAACGATTCCGTAACCGGAATTGGGATGTTACAGATATATTCTCATATCTTTGTGTATATACACGTTAGTTTCATATTTCTACATATTGTCTTATTCATGATTAGGTTTAGGAACTGACAAGGAGATTGTATAAATACTTTGTAACGAGGTTTGGAATAAGACAAGTTGATATTCAGCAATTCATACTTTGTCAAATGTTAACCAAATAGTTGACGTATATTTGTTCGTATAGTACGGGTTCGAGAGCTTGCTGATGAACAGTGCGAATCTCCAGTACTCTCTGCCCAGTGCCCACTGTGTTGCCGTCGTACCTGAATGCCTTCCCCTCTTTCCATAGAGATCTCTATGTCTATCATTCAAATGAAAGAAAAGAATGGATTATAGTACCGTCTTCATACCCTATCTCTACGTCTATCATTCAAGTGGTTATTCATGACCAAAAATGTCAAAATATAAAGTTAGATTTCTATAATATTTAATTGTCTGTCATACTATATAAATTACCAAACTTGTATTATAATTTTACTAGGTGGTGTTTTGTCAATACACCCTTGATGTGTTGCATATTATAAAATTAGTATTGTTGTTAAATACTTTTCTGTGATTTGAATTTATAGCTAGCTAATAAAGTAACATGAGAAATCTCTCTCATTATATATGTAGTCTTTAAACCTTCATCACATGCACACTCCACAAAACTCATCATCAAGAAATTAATCACTCTTCTCAATGGCGAAGGAGAACTTGCCGAGAATCTCTTCTCGTCTCTCTCACTTGGACAGAGTAAGAACAAGACTCGAAGACGCGATTAGGGATCAAACAATGGATATTGCAGTACTTTGGCATGTCTTCGGTGGTCCAGGCCCTATTGGAGTCGCTCCTAAAGCAAGAATCCAAGAGGCTTTTGCGACGTTTAGTTTTTTGCAATCGGCGCGGAACAGAGTCTTGGAAAGAATGAAGTACCTTATCGTAAGGATGATATGTTACGTAGAATCTCCACCACAACGATGAAAGGTAGTAGTGGATACTTATTTTCTCATCTAAATATTGGCTTAAGAAGATGCAAGAAAAGACGAGTCATGTGAGTTCTTGATGATGATCTTAAGGTTACTTGGCGAGGAAGAAACAAGAATCACATATTTATACAAGTACGGGGGAAATCAATCATAAAGGATCTTCACCGGAATCTTGTGCGGAGGATCTTCACCGGAATCTTTACATGGATTGCAAGATTTTCAGCTAGTTCTTCTTGAATCCAGATGTATCTTCTTATGCAAGTTACGAGTTTTAACTAATGGGTTTTAGTATTTTTACATGTATTACGTTTCCAAATTTTCATTTTCATGTTAACGGTGTTTCTTCGTATAGGGTTATGATCAAAACCTATATCTACTAAAGTTTATATTGATTAATAAGAAAATAATTCAAAAATCTCTAAAAGAGATTAAGAGAATAAGATTTAACTTATCATATCATAATGTCACAAACAACTTTTACAGTAGACTTGACCAGCTCCGGCATATTTCCAAACCGTAAATAGTTGCTGAAGCTGTCCCTAATGCTAAAAGACCTCAAAGAAGGTGCATTAATCACAAACCCATGAACACCTTTAGGCCTAGATTTCCCACACGAATTATCGATAGACAAACTCGTCAGCGTAGGGACATTGATGGCGAATATCTTCACATTTGTATATGAGCTTCGTCTCACAACCAATTCTTCAAGACTTGGGCATATGCTCAGAAGCGTTTTCACAGATTCGTCGCATGAAAACCTAACCGATAAAAGGTGGAGATGTTTGAGGCAGGTCAAATCATGATAATTAGGTGTAACATCCTCGAGACTTAGTTTCTCGAGTATTAGGGTTTCAAGTTGTGGATAGGAAAACAAGCTTTCAGGCAACTCGAATGAATTGTAAAGCATCTCTATTCTCAGCTCTCTCAAAGAGCGAGCAACTGCATAGTTAACCAAACGTTTGATGACTGATTTTGCATAACATGGGTTCAGCTTCAGCTGCAAGATCTCCACCTTTGATCTTGTACTAACAAATAGCGTAAACTTATAAACAGTTATACCATATGGACGTTCGGCATCATATCTGAGTGTCTTCATCTCCTTCCAAAGAGATTGCCACTGTTTCGACAAAACACTTGTGGTTACAACATCTTTACTAGGAAGCGCAGACAGTATCTTCAACAGCAACTCATCTGGAAGTTCACAAATTAAATCTTTCTTTTGAATTTTATCATCCATTGCTTTTACAATAAACCGGATTACCCTAAACTCAATCAGTGAAAGAGCTAACCTTATCACAGATTTAGGACTCTACTCTATCAATATAATCGTGTTTGTTTTTTATAGAGTTGAATTCACAATGTAAATCCTATTCAGACTATGTTTTTCAGTTATCTGTTTTTTTTTTTTTTTTCCATTCTTAAGCGAGAAAACAAAATCGTTAAAAAAATAGATTTTTTTTTTACAAAAAAAAAACAGATTTGTAGACATTCTTACTTTTAAGTTTTAAGGGTTTACTAGATTCTGATTAGCGCCATGTGCACCATTTTTATTTTTGATTTAAATATTTTAAAATTTAGATTTGATAATAAAGTATTATTTTCAGTTTTATTTATATTTGTAAAACTTTTAAATTTTACTTTAAATTTGTGAAAAGAGTTGAAACTTTATTTGGGATGTCAAACATATTCAACATACACTTGGATATGTAAATTTACTTTTTGCATAGATTTTGACCAATGCTTAGAAAGCACGAGTTTGTTTTTTTCATTTATTAATCCAAAACTGATTTGAAACTATAATTTTTTTGTTTAAAATCTTAACAATTACATTTTGTATATTTTCATCATTTTTTTCTTTCAAAATGTGATATTTTTATTCAAAATAGATTTAAAGATGATATGTGTAGGGGACATGTGCCTACGTCCACCCCTGGTTATCAATAGCTTAAAAATTATAACAAGATACAAATAATCATAAGACTATAAATAGAAAACTTTATTTAATAAATAATCATATTAAAAATACAATATATATAATAGTGTTATTTAAATTTAATTATATATTATATTAAATAGATGAAAGTGATTATTTAGATTTACTTACTATAAAATGGTTTAAGTAAATAAAAATGATTATTATGATTTATATGTTTGTAGTAATTTAATTATATATGTAATATTATATATATATATATATTTTTTCATAATATATAAAAGAACATAAATAAATAAATAATAATAATACATAAAATATTTATATAAACAGTATTCATTCCACGCAAATCGAGGATCTTAACCTAGTCACATATTATATGTAGTTCACAAAACATAACAAAAAAAATATTATGATATTTTGTTTCATTTGTATATGCTAAAAACGTCTCTCACAATTTTACCCATGTAAACAATCAGAACTTATATATATATATATATATATATATATTGTGTTTCCTTCATTCATATTCTATCTACATCAGATTTTATGTCACTAAGTTGAGTTTTATGGTGCCGACAGGTATCATGGATATCCGATTAAACTTTAAAAAATATAATTTACATCTCAGGAGCTTCAAACTCAGGTTGGAAGAGTAAAGGTATAACTACTTTTATCAATGAACCACTTCAATTTTTTTGTAAATACATTCAGCCTACGAATATATATTCGATTTGTGTTTTTTAAAAATAAAAATAAAATTAAATTAAAATTAAAAAAAATAATTTTGGGTAAATGGTTGTATATTCTAACCGACTTGGAACCGGTCAGAAACCAAACCATAAATCGATCAAATACCCATTGGATATATTTTCTAAATAACCGATTTACCCAGAACCAAACGACTCTTACCTGACACCGATCCAAATACCTAAAATCTCGGTCCTAAGTAATCGTGTTGACACAACACGCAAAGAAATAAAACTTTAGGATTTGTTTCTCTTCATCGTTCTACAGCGACTCATGATCTTTGTTTATTTCTCTGAAACGGTCCGAGTTATGATTTCTTAGTGTTTAATCCTATTAATTCAATCAACCACGATCAAGTCTTGATTGTGTGATTTACATCGGTGAGTTGGTGTTTTTACGAGTATAAATTGGTCAGTATTCTTCCTCTCGAAATCATCATCTCTTCTATATCTCTTTTAATATGTTTACCATTCTATCATCCTCGCTATTGTTTAGAATCAATCTGGATATGCAACTCTCAAGCGTCTCTTCATAGGTTGTTTTGCCTATTTAATTTTTTCTAATCTTCAATTTTATCTTTATTGCAATAGATTTAACGCTTGAAGATACAATCTATGAAGTTTTATGGACAATTTTGTTTTTATCACATAACCCAAGCTGCAAGCATGTGTTTTTGTTTGTATCTTTTGAAGTTTCCATCACGTAGTTCTTCATGAGTTATATGCTTAGATGAGTTTTCCTCTTGCAGATTCCAAAGGCTTTAAGATCACATGAGAGCATGAAGTTGTGATTGCATTACTTTTTCAGCTTTAGATGATCTTTGTATCCGTTCTTTAAACATACGAGATTGTGTCATCGGAGTTTTCATCAATATTTTTGGAAGCGTTGCTATTGATTTCAGAACAAACCTTCTCAAACTGGGACATAATAAGGTTTGTATTTACGTCCGGCAGTACCGTTTGGTTTGATTTGTTCTCTTGAGCCTTACTTTGTTGGTTTTGTGTATTGTCAGAGAAAACTAACAACATCTAACAGTATACTTGAACATCATAATATTATGGAGAATATACTAATTCTAATGGTTAGTTTACGCAATATTTTTAATAGCATTTTTGAAATTTTTGATGTTATCGAACGCGTTCAAATATTTGGAATAGAATGTGGTGATTCATCTTAGTAACGGTTTGAGTTGTAATTCTAAGAATTGAAATATGGTTACTGTTTTATGTGCTACTTTTTTAGTTTTGTTTGTGATGTGTATGAAAAGAGTATCATAATAAATTCGTAATTCTCATATATTATTATATTTAGAAAGAAACTCAGTCACATAGCTTAATATAAATTTAGTAAGTATAAAATACAAATAAATACACAAAACATATTATAACCTTATCACATATTTATGACTCTACTCTATCAATATAATCGTGTTTGTTTTTATAGAGTTGAATTCACAATGTAAATCCTATACAGAATATGTTTTACAATTATCTGTTAATTCTTTTTTCCCTTTTCCATTCTTAAGCGAGAAAACAAAAAGGTTAAAAAAACAGATTTTTTTTTACAAAAAAAAACAGATTGTATAGACCTTCTTAGTTTTAAGTTTTAAGTTTTAAGGGCTTACTAGATTTTGATTAGCGCCATGTGCACAATTTTTATTTTTGATTTAAATATTTTAAAATTTAGATGTGATAATAAAATTATTATTTTCAATTTTATTTATATTTGTAAAACTTTAAAATTTTATTTTAAATTTGTGAAAAGAGTTGAAACTTTATTTGGGATGTCAAACATATTCAACTTACGTTTGGATATGTAAAATTATTTTTCTCTATAAACTCCAAAAACTTTACAGAAAACACAAGTTTATTTTTTATTTATTGATCCAAAGCTGATTTAAAATCAAAATTATATTCGTTTCAAATGTTAACAATTGAATTTTTATATCTTTATCATTTATTTTTTCAAAATGTAATATTTATTCGAAATAAATTTAAAGATCATATGTGTAGGGGGCATGTGTCTACGTCGTCCTATAACTATCAATAGCTTAACAAAAATTATAACAAAGTACAAATAGTCATAAGACCATAAAATAAAAAAAATATTTAATAAAATAATCATATTAAAAATATAATATATATCTATGATAAATTATATGTTATATTAAATATATAAAAGTCATTACTTAGTTATACTTAAAACATATATTGTATTGTTATCTTAATATAAAATATAATTTTAATTATACCTTTTATAAGATAACTCTTACATATTGTATTGTTATCTTAAAACATATCTTTCAAATTTTAAAAAATATAAAAAGATATAAAACAATTTATAATAATTAAGTTGTTAAGGTCAATGTTACCCTTAATGAATTTTATATATAATTAATTATATAATTAAAAATGAATTTTATTAATAATATTAGAATTGTATTAAATAAAATAATTCTTATATATTATGTTATGTCTTAAAATTTATTTTTCCATTTATAAAAGTTAGGAAATAACAAATAAAATTTTATAATTAAAAAGAATTTTTATTAATAATATTAGAATTTTATTAAATAAGGTAATTCTTATATATTGTATTGTTATCTTAATTTTTTTCAATTATAAAAGTTAGATAATAACATACAAACAATTTATAATTAAATATTTATCAACTAAAAACATTTTGTATAAAGATATTTTCTAAAATATTTATATAATATATTAATATTTCTTTTTAAAATTACAACACAATAATAAACACATATATATATATATTCATGATTTTTTTTTATATATACAATTTTATGTTTGATTTTTTTTTTTTGAAAACATAAATAATAAGTTATCTAGTTTTTGAATAAATAAAATATAAACTAATAAATATTTGTAAAACGATTAAGCCCCCACATGAGGACAAAACACCTAATATATTAATATATCAGTATTTAACATTTCTTAGCGAACCGACCCTTTTAGCTATGAGTCTATGACTATATTCATTTGCACCATTGTTAGAAAAAGATGACTAGCAAACTTTTAAGCAAACCTTTTGTTTGTTGTCTTTGAAAATTCTGAGGGATGCCGTATGAAAGTGTATTCTTTAATATCTTGAATTGCTTTATAAACATTTTTACCAAAAAATGTTTGATTGCGGATAAATTGATGAAATTGTTAATTACTTAGTTAATAATTGGCTTGTGCTCTCATGAGTTTCGGAAACTGTTTTTTCAGATAAGCCTTATATGTAACAGGATATCTAATTTGAGTTACTAAACGTTATTGTTAAGTATTGTGTTACCAGATCAAAAGTCACACTTTATAAACCACTGATTAATAAAATTTGAGGAAGACTCGAATTTAATCGTATAAATTACAATCAGTTATATAAGTAGGTTTTTCTTGTTGATCGATGTTTCACTTTAATTATGTTTATTTCTATTTATTGAGAAATTATGAACATTATTAAAATGTGTCTATATATCATATAAAGATTGTTTATTCGTATTATTATAATGATGTAGAGATCTGAATTATTGAATCATGTTATAGTTATGCCAAAGGCCTTATCTTAATTTGTTTTAGTGATTATGTCTTTGTTAATGAAAAACTAACATTATAATTAGATTTTCATCATTTATCATATTCAATTTTTATGTGTCCAATATCAATTACTTCCTCCGTTTCAAATTACTTTTCGTTCTAGAGTAGAATTTTTATTTCAAAATAAGTGTCATTTTCAGTTTTTAATGCAAAATTTATTGGTAATATTCTCTACTCTATTTTCCTATTGGTTGATATATGGTTACGTGTATTGGTAATAGTGTTTTTATTTTGAAAATATGTAAAATTAAATATTTTCTTAATCTGTAGGCATAAATCTAGAACGACAACTAATATGAAACGGAGGGATTAATATTTGTTTTCTTAGTAGAAACCACTATACCTAAATTGTACGTTTATAATATAGTTTAATCTTTTATATTTTTTAGATTGGGTGCAAGGAGGTAACTAATGTTTGGATGACCTGAAACTTTTAAAATAACATGTCCATAACTAAATCTAGATTCGGTCCAAACAATTAAGATCTATGATAGGATACAACAATTAAGAATGTGTAAGGTTTTGAGAAAAATATAATTCTGAAAAGGATTACAAGATTTTATTATTCAAAATCATATGATGAAAACATAATAGAAAGCTACAACATTATGTGTGTTTAACAACATATCTATGTATGAATTTCTTGAAACATCCCGTTAGCCGCCTTCCTGCAAATCAATTGCCACCAAAACCCATGTCAACATGCATGCATACATACTCACACATTACATATATATAAATATGATACATGAATTATACATACCGAGGGAGGATATGTGTTTTGTGACATTTGATACTAGGCCTGGGCATTTTACCTGGACCTGAAGACCCGACCTGGAACCGATCCGAAAAATTCGGGTCCGGGTAGGACCCGAATCGATCATTTTACCCTATTGGGTCTTGTTGGAGAGGACCCGTGGGTCTTGGATCTGACCCGATCCGAACCTGAAATTTGACGGGTACCCGAAATACCCAAATTTTTTAGTATATAGACGGTATATATTGGTGTTTTAATATACTTTTGGTATTATAAATATTTTTTTCAGATTCATATTTGTGTTTTCGGGTATTTTTCATATTTTATGTTCATATTTTGGATAAAATTTTAGATTTTTTTAGATATTTAAATGTTTTTCTGTTTTTTTAAAATGTTTTTGAGTGTTTTTTCGGGCTGGACCCGAACAGATTCCGACCCGAACCGAAAAAAAACTCAAACCGAAATTTTTTAATTACCCTATTGGGTCCAACTATTTAAGATTCGAACCGACCCGGACCCGACAAGACCCGAACCGACCCCGAACCGAGAATTTCAAATTACCCTATTGGGTCCTAAACTCTAAGACCCGAAAATCCGAACCCGAAAAGATCCGACCCAAAACTGACCCGAAGACCCGAATGCCCAGGCCTATTTGATACCAACACAATCGTGAATACATTTATCAACTCCGACAAAAAATATTTGGCACGAGGAAATGCACCTATCATAACAAGCTTCATACGATTCACTCATTGCTGGTAATGGCATCATCGTCAATGCAATGAACATAATCATCAATATGCACATACACTTCTTTTCCATCTTATGTTTTTAGTCTTGTATATTTACTATGTTTGTCTCTTTTTGATGTCTCTGATTACTATGAACCATCCCTATTTATAGCTTTATAACTTTTTATTATTGGAAACATTTATTAGATTTGATTGTGTATATATATTGTTCACCGGAAATTAAATTAGTTCAGATTTTGGTCTTGATAAAAAAAATAGTATTATACTGTAATTGTGTACTAGACATTTTTTTGTCGACGTGTACTAGACGTTTAATCCACATTTAGTAACGCTATTATTATTTTTCGTTGTATATTAAATAAATTTGACTAACGTAAATCTAGTTATAGATTTTTTAAAAAATTCTTCTACAAACATAAATAGTAATTACGTTGACGGTGTAATTCAAAAATTTAAATTTTAATATACGACTAGGATTGACCCATGTACATGAACAAGTGTTTGTTTTAATAAAATAAACATATAAATTTGTTCCCAACATTAAAAAGTAATAGTTACACGAACATATATCTATATGGATGTTTGTTCGATTTATAATGTATAACATTTATATTTATATAAATCAATGAAAAATTGTAATTTGTTGGTTACTCATATTGTAGTTGAATATTTAACCAATCAAACTGATATTGCATATAAGATTTAGTCAATTAATAATTTTTAATTACATTAACTATTTATTTATAAACTAAAACACCAATTAATATGTTTGTGTATATTTTAGTAAATTTATCTTTATAAAACAAAATATTTTGTATCAAATAAAATTTAGTTTTTAATAAAACTGAAAACTCTTTATCAAAAAAAAAAAAGAAAAAAAAGTTTTTAATAAAATAGATAGATATATTTCTAAGTTTTATATGCCAAAATAATTTCTAATTTTATGTTTATTTTTGAGAAAAATATTAAATTATATTTATTGTTCTATTTTTATAATTAAATATATATGTGTGAATTATATTAATCATAAAATTATTTAAAATATATTTGAAATTAAATTTTTGTGTGTTTAATAAATCATATAACATTTAAATTTTGCATGTCACATTTTAAATAAATTAGTTATTCTTTTTCTAAAAATTGGTTTAAAATAATTGTAAGTTTAGTTATATAATAATCTAACAAACTGAATGATTTATGGTTATTTAAGAAGTTACATATTTTTTTTATTTTGTCCAAAAAAATACTTTTGGGTTAGACATGATGATGTGTATGAGAAAACGTATAAGCAAATATTAAATTGGTTTATTGTTTTCTGCATTTTATGGAATTGGATTTTTTAAAATCATAAATGCAAGGACTAAAAAGTCATAAATTCATAAAAACTAAACGAATAAATTAAAATCCGTAGAAAACATATAGTTGCCCTTGAGCGAATAATTGAAAATCCATGAAACTAGTAAAAAAAATTATTATTCCTCCAGTGATCATAAAATTCATATAGAGTTGTATTATGTATCTAAGTGTTTCGTCCTTGTAGACAAAATCATTTTATACTCCCTCCGTTTTTTATTATAAGTCGTTTTAGAGAAAAAAAAATTTTCTAAATTATATGACGTTTTCAACTTTCGATGTAAAATTTATGAGCAGATAATGTTATCTGACCAATAGTAATATACATTCTATTTTGTTATTGGTTGAATTATGGTTAGGTAAATAATTAATGATATTTTTATTTAGAAAATATAAGAAATTAATTATATTCTTAATCTACGTGCATAAGTGTAAAATGACTTATATTAAAAAACGGAGGGAGTAATATATACTATTAATTGCTTTGCAATAAAAGCTCTCACATTAAATGTTGGAGCGGTTAATATTGTTTATACTTTTAATGAAAAAATATATATATATATATACAAGTCAAAACTATATAAAAATATATTTTTTTATTAGATAAATGATTAAAATTAATAATAGTAAGAATTATCCAAAATCTTAAAAACATATATTTTAAAATGCAGAGAAAATTCTTATATATTATATTGTTATCTAAAAAATCATTTAATAAAAATTAAAAATTAAAAAAAATAGAAAACACATAACTTAATATTAATCAAGTAAAATTATTAATTTTATATAAATTAAAAGAAATTATAAAATAATTTTGCATGCATGTGCTGACGAAACACCTAGGCATGTTTTTTTAATTTTTAATTTTTATTAAATGATTTTATTAAATGATTATTAATATATTTAATGTTAGATAGAATATATGCGGATTTTGAGCTACTAGTTACCACATCAATTTAACGGTTTGATTATGTAAGATAATCTATTGAGCTAGATTGCTTTGACTCCACTAACATTTATCACCTCTACCTAGGCAAGTACTAATTCATTATCCTTCTTATTACTAATTTACCTGATCTTTAGCCTATACGCGCAAAATCATTTATTAATATATATTATTAATTAAAATATTATAATATAAATTATTATTTTTAATCAAATTTTTTTTTTACTATTTATGGTTTTTTGAATTTTTTTATGTATTATAATTTTTTGAATTTTTTTTTAGCATATTTATTTATTAAGGATATAAATAATATTAACTACTCAAATTTTAATGTGAGAGTTTTATTGTAAAAAATCACTTTGCAAATAATATTATAGATAGATAGATTAGGTATAACGTAGAAAAGGGAATATTCCATGGAAGAAAAGAGAAAGAAAATAATAATCAGTGGAAGAAAAAATACAAAAGTAACAATTTAAATAAAAGTTTAGGGAAGGGTTGACTTGTTCTTCCCCGCTCTGCCCTCACTCTGAATTTCTCAGAACCAAAGCTTCTTCCTCTTCTTCTCTTACACCAAATCGTGCTACTGCTTTCTAACCCTGAGGTCTGTCTCCGATCTAGAATCTCCCTTTTACAAGCTTTAGCTTTCGATGATCTCATTTCTTGATTTCAGTGATCTTATATTTATTGTTTTAAAACGATTCAATCTTCAGAACGCTTATATTCTAATCATGGAGCGGCTAACATCTCCTCCTCGTCTCATGATAGTCTCGGATCTTGATGATACAATGGTTTCTTGCTCTAAATCTTGACTCTTGATCTTTTGCTCTGAATCTTGATTCTTGATGTCTATTTTTTTCTTGTTTTTCTTGAAGGTTGATCATCATAATGAACCTGAGAATCTCTCTTTACTGAGGTTCAATTCATTGTGGGAAGATGCTTTTCGCCGCGACTCTCTTCTTGTTTTCTCAACGGGAAGAACACTTCCCATGTACAAGAAGCTGAGGAAAGAGAGACCATTGTTAACACCTGATGTTATCATTACCTCTGTAGGAACTGAGATAGCTTATGGCAAGTCCATGGTTACTGATGATACTTGGGTTGATATCATGAACAATAAATGGGACCGAAGAATCGTGGAAGAAGAAACCAGCAAGTTCCCTGAGTTGACTCTTCAGGTTACTGTCCTATTAACATAAACAAAGTCTCTATAGTGTCATGGGTTTTGGGATGAAAGAACATTGTGATTCATTGAATACAGAGAGAATGTGATCAGAGACCAAACAAGGTTAGCTTTTTCATTGACAAGAGTAAGGCTAAAGAAGTGACCAAGGAGCTATACCAACGGTTGGAGAAACGTGGAGTATGTACCATTGGTTAATCTTGTTCCTTTACTATCACAACCTGTTATATGATGTCTCTTGTTTTTTCAGTTGGAGATCAAAATCATCTTCAGTGGAGGAAAAGCTCTGGATGTTTTACCAAAAGGTGGAGGTAAAGGACAAGCTCTTGCTTATCTTCTGAACAAGCTCAGGGCTGAAGGGAAGCTTCGTGTTAATACTCTTGTCTGTGGTGACTCTGGAAACGACACTGAGCTCTTTACCGTTCCTAATGTTTATGGTGTCATGGTTAGTTTTTTCACCATCTGAATCTCTGTTTTGTTTTTTTCATGTTTTAAAATCTTCTCTTGTTATCACAGGTGAGCAACTCTCAAGAGGAGTTATTGGAGTGGTATGAAGAGAATGCGAAAGACAATGCAAAGATAATCCACGCGAGTGAGAGGTGTGCTGGTGGGATTTTAGAAGCCCTTGGTCATTTTAAGCTCGGTCCAAATCTTTCTCCGAGAGATGTTTCTGGCTTATTGGAGTGCAAAGTGGATAATGTGAACCCGGGTCATGAGGTTGTCAAGTTTTTCTTGTTCTATGAGAGATGGAGAAGAGGTGAAGTTGAGAGCTGTGAGGCATACATAGCAAGTCTCAAAGCTTCATGTGTGAGTATATATAAATATAACCTTTGTTTTCTCTCTTTATCCGCCAAATCTTACTGTAATCAATAGACTAATTAATGATGATACTATCCTTCAGCATCCTGGTGGTGTCTTTGTTCATCCATCTGGTGCTGAAAAATCTCTCAGAGACACCATTGATGAGCTTAAGAAGTACCATGGAGACAAAAAGGACAAGAAGTTTCGGGTTTGGACAGATCAGGTTTTGGCAACACCGACTACTCCTGGGACTTGGATAGTAAAGCTTGATAAATGGGAACAAACTGGTAACTAAAAAGTCTTAGTATGCTACATAAATGTGAACTATTATCTTCCTTAATTGTGGATATATATATATATCGCAGGGAATGAAAGGAAATGCTGCATAACAACTGTCAAATTCACCTCAAAGGTAAGAGATGATCAAGAGGGCAAGCATTTGTACACTAGTATACAAAAAATAGAAGAGTAGATTCAGTTTCTTGAGTATTGAAAATGTATTGCAATCTGCAGGAAATTGGAGGACTTGTGTGGGAAAATGTGCAGCAAACATGGTTGGAGGAATCAGAGATGAAAGATGATAGCACCTGGATCATCTGAATGATTATCCTCCTTGTAGTTTTTCCACATAAAAAAAAAACATTGCAAACGCACAAAGATCCTGTTATTGGTTGAATAAAAGAAATCTCAAAAGATATGTTAGTGTTAATGTTGTTACTTATTCCTCATAATGATAACATTTGTGTAGAGAGAAAAGGTGATAATAATGACAAATGAGGCAAATATCAATGGTTGACATAAAATGGACTCATCACTTTTAAAGGCAAGTAAGTATACACCAAATTAGCTGCAAAACAAGTTCCAATGAGAAAAAAAAATAGTCCCAAATGATGCAAAAATGTTCACAATATCATAGTCAAGACATGCACACCAGACATGAATTAAGGAAAAATAACCACAAACAAACAAATAAGAAACATGAGAATGAAACACAAACAGATCCCAAGTCTGGTTCTGGTTTGAGTTATTTTGGGGATGAAACTCAGAATCTGATGAACCCTTTGTCTTGCAAACTCTCAACAGTCTCCTTTATGCTAACCTCCAATGGCACAAACTCAACCCCAAGAGACTCTGCTTTCTCTTTTGACACTTTGTAGGTTGGAATAAAAATCTTTTCATCAGCACACCTACAGTAAAATATTTAATGGATTCTTTCAAAGATCTCGTCTATAATTTAACAATTTCTTTAAAGAAAAACAGAATTTCTCTTGTTTCTGACATTAAAATAAAGACTTACTTCTCAGGGAGTTGAAAATCAGGGTAAAGATCATGCAAAATGTTAACAACTTCAGAGTAATGAGCAACTCTCTCCACTAAACAGTATCTTCCATTAGCATCTGGATTCTCAAACGCTTGAATATGAGCGTTTGCTACATCTTTAACGTTAACCCACCCGAATGTCGCATTAGGAAACGTCTGTGCTCCTGAAAATGTAAACCAATGTTTCAAACTTAGCACATGTCTGAAGCAAAACCAGTGACCTATCTTTTTCTTCACCTTTGATCAAGCTTAGTACTGCAGCAGCACTAGTGTTGAGCGTTGGCTGTAAAAGAGGACCAATCACCATTGCTGCGTTTATCGAAACCAGCTGCATATCGTTCTCTTTCGCGAACTTCCACGCTGCGTTTTCAGCTAATGTCTTGGAGAGTACATACCATAACTTGGAAAAAAGAAAAAAAAAACAATGTTTCAGCAAAAACAGAGTGATAACTTGGATACCACGCAACCCTAAGTTATAACTTGGTGATCACGAAACCTTAAAAACTTACCTTGGCAGCTCTGCAATATTCAGGGTCTGCAAACCAGGACTCATCAACTATGGTATCGGGTGTTCGAGGCATTCCATTGAAAGCAACAGCTGCTATAGATGAGGTTAAGACAACTCTCTTAACAGAGGGAGTCTTCAAGCAAGTGCTTAGAACATTGATTGTTCCTTTCACCGCTGGGTCAAGTAACTCAGCCTGAGGATCTTTGACATCGTGATAGAAAGGAGATGCGGTGTGGAAAACTCCTTGGCAACCATCGATTGCTGAATCGAAAGAGCCTTCTTCCAACAAGTTTGCTTTGAATAATTGAAGCCTTTCTTCTGCACCTTCTAACGCAAGCAAATGCTCTGTTTTCCTCGGATCATCTGTTACATTGAACCATATATAACCAATCAATAAATCTTGAATTATCTTAGATCTAAAGATCTCTAGTCATTTCATATGCCTTCAAATTTCAATAAAAAAAATGAATATATTCTATCTGAACTTAAGAACATGTTTATCGCTGGATATGGGTGGTGGAGCCCGTTTTTTTTATCTAATTTATTTTTTTGGTCTGAAAAAAATATTTGAAAAAAAACAATTGCGGTTCGCCACGTGTCAGTGAGACCCGCAAATAGTACAAGAGGCGTCGCTTGTTTTGGCCATTTTGTAACCGTGTCTAACATTTTTGTGGGGCCCACATAACTTTTTTGCTTAAAAACACCTCTAAAAGACCACCGATAATTGTGCTCTAAGAGAGATTTTATTAGATACGTTGTTTTGGAATGAGATTGAATAGAGAAAATAGAGAGACGGACTTGGATCACGAACAGAGGCTTTGACGGTGTAGCCACGGAGAAGGAGAAGCTTGACGATCCATGAAGCAATGTAACCTGAAGCTCCTGTCACACACACCGTCTTCTCTTCTTCGCTGCTCATTCTTTCTTTCTTTCAGATCTTCTCTCTCTCTTTTTTTTCTGTGTATTTTGAAATGTTCAAAACTGAAATTTTTCTTAGCTTTTCTGCCTTTTTTGTTCGGTTTTCAAGCGCGCCATTTTTGGGATAGTTCGTTAAGAGTTTTCCACGGGGTTGTTCCCTGCCAAGTGTGTGACTCCTCTTAATCACGTCCCTACGTTTAGTCATAATAAACTAATTTCTTTAAAAAAAAAAATCCATTTCAAGGGAAAATACATTTATACGAGATTCAAATTTGAAAACTACACTACTATTTAATTCTTTTTTTGAAAACTACACTTTTGTATACTTCCCTCTGTATCAAAATATATGGTTTTTAAGGTTGTCGATTAAAAAATTACAAACTTTTATTCAATCATTTTCGCTTATCTAAAAACAATAATAGTATATCTAATTCAATCAATAAAAAAATATTCTACAAAATACAAATGGTCATAAACATCAATTACATTTATTTTTTACATAGAAACTTGAAAACATCACTTATAATAAAATAATTTTTTTTCCTAAAACACTAGCTGGTAGAATTTTTAAAGGATGATTTTACAGCCGACAATTCTAATATGTTTTATGATAATTCACGTATAACTATGCGATTTACTTCACACTAAGCTGTATTTGCACTTTAACCCGTTAGCCACCTTACGGAGATTCATGTTTACGAATGCTACTTGCACTATGTTTAAGATTTTATGTAAGACTTTTTTCATTAGTTTAGCATAAGAGACTATAAATCACATTTTATAAAGGCTTAAAACTCACACCTCCACTAATCAAACCACTGGAATAAACGACTCTCACCAAAAAAAAAAAAAAAATCATACTTTATGGTGAATCTGAAATTGAGATTGGTTAACCCAAGTTTTCAGGAACTCAGTTTGAATTTATTAACCAGAGAAAACCAGAAAAAAAAAAACTGTTTTTCTTTTTCAGGAACAAAACAAGGTTACATTTTCATGACATTGTAGTGTTTCTCTGCCTTGTTACTGCCACTGAACCGTTCTTAATCTCTCTTAAAGGCTGTCTTGAGCACGACTGTTTTGCTGTTCTTCCTTCACTGTACTTAGACCAATCTCCATTGTTGCTATGTCGGTTTTCTTTCAACCTACAAATCAATACTCTCTTCTCTGACTCTGTTGGCAACTTGTTCTTCTCTGGTTCATACTTTTTACCTTCCTTCCTCAATCTTTTGATCTCTTCTTGTAACCCGCAAACCTCTGCTTGCATGTTTTTCAACTTTGCTTCTGATGACAATGCCTTTCTTCTCCAACCTTCAACCTAAACAGAGTCATAAAAAAGAAAGGATCTTCAATATATATATATTTTTATTTATAATACCAGGAGGTTCGGTTCGAAGCTCGTAAGTTATGCATCAAGATGAATTCAATCTTACTGATGAATGTAGATTATGTATCTGGGAATCTGATTCGAGAGCGCGGTTTTGCCAGAAATCACGACAAGACTGAAGTTCATCCATTTCATTCCTCACTTGACCCAACATCTCTTGCATCTGTGACCATTGCTCAGCTTCTGCTCTTACTTGATCTGCAATCTTTCTCACAACAGCTTTGCAGTGTCTAGAACAGTCTTTCTTAGTATACTTGTCTTGCACAGATACATCTTGAAGATCAATGGTTTTGGAGAGAATCGACAACGCCTCCATTTTACTACTCAATGTATCTATCTGCAGCAGATAACAACATCAAAATCAAAGATCATGCAAAAAAAAAAAAAAAACTTAGAATGAATTGTTATCACTCTTTTTTTTTTTGAATGAATTCTTTTTTTTCGAATCTTAGCGACAAATGACTGAATTGTTATCACTCACATTGCCGTGATTGTTGTTGACCAAGAAACTAGCCTCTGCCATTTTCTGAATCCCTTTAACACAAACCTCTTCTTCATAGAACTTCTCAAACTCTCTTCTTAAAACATAAGCTTGCTTGTCAAAGTTATGTCTGAAGTTTCTAGTTTCTTCCATGTCCTTATTGACTTTTGGAGACTTTAACTCATTTAGTTTCTCAATCAAATAGCTTATCTCATCTTCCAAAACTTTGCTATCTTTCTTCCCTTCTGAGATTCTCTGTTTCCCCTATATATGAATCAAACCAACAAACAACTTCAAACTCAAAACACTTACACTCACAAACACAACATATAAACCAATGAGGATTGGACTTACAGAGAGAAGAGTATGAACAGCAGATCTAAGTGTTTTCTCCATTCGCTTCTTCCTCCTCTCCATCTTCTTCAAAGCAATCTCCTTTTCAATCCTTAACAAATTACACTCTGATCTCAACATCTCTGTCTGAAACCTCCACTTGGCTTCATCTACTTCATTAGAAGATGTCAAAGACCCAACGATCTCTCTCCCTTCTGCAACTTTCTCTCTTCTCCTTCCCTCCTCCATCAGAACAGGTCCCCCTCCTCGATCAAAAGACCTCTCTTGGTGAAACAGAGCCTCCAGTTTCACTCTCTGATCCTTCTGAGTCGAGTAAGAAGAAGAAGAAGAAGGTGTTGTTGTTGTCTTCCCCTTTGCGGAGCTTCGTCGAACACTCTGCCTACGTGGCAGCTGAAGAATCCTCGGTGCAGGAAGGCCCACTTGTGGGTACTGCCACTTCGATCTCTTTATCATTCTTCTCTCCATTTTTTCACCGCCAAATTTTTAAAAAGACAGAGAAAGTGTCTGTCTTTGTCTTTGTCTTTGTCTGTTTCTGGTAAAGAGTGTCAGAAGAAGAAGAAGAAAGACATCATTTTCAGACTAGACTAGATGAAAGCTCTGTTCTAGTCTTTTCTTTGTCTGTCTCTTTCTCTGTCGGATTTTGAAAAGTAAAATCCTTTTGTTACCGTTGCAAAGTAGAGAGAGAGAGAGGGAGAGAATCACTCGAAAGCAGAGGAGGAAAGAGACAACCTTGGAGAATTCAAACGCAACATCAAACTGAGTTTGGTAATTTTAAAAATGTGTTTTCTCTACAATGTGCGTATATATATATATATATAATATAATGAATCCGAAAGTAACAACAATCTTTGGGTCTGGTTCTCGAGTAAAGCCTACGGCGAGAGAAAGAAGGAGAGACGAGAGACCTCGTGAAATGGAGCCATTTTCAAATAAAAGCTGTGTTGTGTTGTGTTGTTCTTCGTGATGAAACCGCTGCCTTCCTCTTCTTTCCCACTTATTTACGATTCTGCCACTACCCAAGAGCCTCATTGGATGATAATTCATTTATTATTAGCATCATTTTCTTTGCTTTTTACGATATCTCCATTAATATATATAGTGACTAGTTGCTGTTCTTTTTTGTTTTTCTTTGTCAACTACTAGTAGTTCTGTACTATTCGAATTGAGAAACAAGAGAGAAGTATATTCATATAGTACTATATTGCTATTCAAAATCGGTACATGGATTGTCCAAAAATAAAAATAAAAATAAAAAAATTGGTAGACCGTTTAAAAATAACTTGAATTTAGTAAAATATTATGTTGTGTACTATTTTTTCTTAGAGTAAATTACATGAAACAAAAATAAAATAAAACATATTTTTCATTAATATGTTATTTTATGTGCAACCGTCAAATTTTAAATTTTACAAATCTACTCAAAATTTTATATTTTCTTTAAAAACTGAATATTTTCGTTTATCAAATCAAAACTGTAATACGAAATTACTCAAATGTTATTTGGATAAATGAGAGAAGATTGTTGCTAATTGCTATCAGCATTTAACAAAAAGAGTACTTAGTAAAAATGGAATGCATTGGTCTATAAAATGCACATTTAAAATAGAGAAATTGTCTCAAATAGCTTATAAACATGTTTTTGTTCTCAAACTAGTTTTTTGTGTCAATATTCTCAAACTAGTTTAAAAAGGTTAAAGTGGCCAAAATGGATTTATCTAAAGTGGTAAATGACAATTATATATTTTTCTATATAGATATCAAATAAATAAATATTTAGATACAAAATTTTAAATAAATATTTTCAATTTCTTAATAAACATTTTAATTTTTAAAGATATTCGTAAATATATATGATTTTTCGTGAATTTGAATAATATATATTTAGAAAAAGTATTATTAAATAAGTATAATATCTTTTTAAAATTTAGAAAGTTATTAGTAAACTAGACATGAGCTCGTGCAATGCACAAGTTTTGTTTAAAATTTTAATTTTAAGAAGTATATAAAAAATGAGAAACATTTTTATCACAGTTTTATGATTTTTTCCATATGTTGTTTGGGACTTACTTTAGGAATAACAGTTTATTTCCCACGTAAATTATGGTTAGTATTTTTGTTTCAATAAATGTGGTGCATAAGCGAGTTATTAGCATCATTTGTATTTAGCGGTAGAGAAATACACAGATCCGAAAATTTAATTTTGGAAGAGCTGACACCTCTTCCATCACTTCTTGAATCTAACCCGAAAAATAAGAATTAAAATAAAATATAAAGAATTTAAAAGCAGTCGAGTCAATGACAATGTCATACATTTATGTGCTTTACATTTAATGTTTATATTAACTTGCTATGTTATTCTTATTGTTCAAACATGTTCTAATGTTTTCATGGACATACGGTGATTTTGTGTTGTCATTGTAGGATCTTGGAAGTTTTTTGTGCATGTGTTATCATCTATATATATTTTTTGATTTGTGTGGTCTATTCATTTTTAGATGTTCAACCAATAGAAAACAATGTGGATCAGCATTTTTATTATGTAACTTAGAGGTAATGTTTTGCAGCCCTGGAAATCGTAGATGAAAGATGGATGGTGGAAACTTGATGGATCGACCAAATAGATTGATTGGGTGGGCGATAGGAATGAGATGCAAGTCCTAAACCTGAAACAAATGCAAAATGAATTAGATGCGGTTTATGCTATGACTAAAACAAGATAAAAAAACATGTAAAAGATATAGATAGGATGGAATTAGGCTATTGGATGTGTATCACTCTCAGCCTAATCAAAAGATGGATTGAAGTGGATTGAGATGGTGCTTTGCTTGCTGGATGTGTATCTCTCTCAAGTTTGGCAGTTGGATGGGATGGACAAATTGGATTGATAGACACCACAAAGATCTATGGAAGGGATCCTTGATAAGCCTGGATGCTCTGGAGATGCTTCATACACTCTCAAAAGACTTAGAATAATAGTTTTGACAAAACTAGAAAAACTAAATAATTCATATTACTTCAAAGATGGATTGCTTTACAATGGAACAAAGGCTGGAACTTTATAGGCTCGACCTAGACAGACTCTAACAGTCATAAAATGATAAAAGGAAAGGAATAAAATCGAAATCAAAGTCTTGGATGAGAAGGCTTTGATGACTCCTTGAAACTAGTATTTTGGAGACTTTATGGTGAGAATCTTGTATCTGGATATCTTGGTGAAGTATCCATGAAATAATAACTCCTAGTTGCTGAATAAACTCTCAAAGGTATTGACAGCTTCTGGTTAAAAGGAATATAGCTGTTAATCCTTTTCTCCTTTGGTTTGGAGTTTTTTCTTAAAATATATCGGTTTGGCTAATTTAAGCAAACCGTGATTAGCTTCTGAGCCTGATCCTAGATTAAGCGAATGACAAAAAGAGATCAAATATTTTTCTTGGACGTTTTATTGTTTGGTAATATGTATGTATATATATATATAATTACATAATATTTATTTTTTATAGATCAAATAAAAGTATAGAAAAGGTTGATATATATAGTGACGTCTGATAGTATGACAATAAGGATGTTTTTATTTAACTGATCTAATATTAAATAATTTTCAAAATAATCTTTTCTTTTGTGATATTTGTATTGAAAAAACATATTAGATAAAATAGAATTAGAAAAAACAAACAAACAAACAAACAAACAGTAACACATACAAACATATTAGAACTATAAGCAAATATTATGAAAAACATATATAAACGTAGTTCTAAAAAAACATATATAAAGATATGTGTACTATGGAATAATAATTATTAATACATAGAGTAATGTACGATAAAAATCATAATTTACAAATAAAGAGAATAAAGAACAATATTGAAGAAAAAATCACCTAGGATATATATTTTGTCTTGTTGTGTGGGATGAAAAGAATAAAATAGTTATATATGTAGATGTGAGTATTTATAATTATTTTGGTTTAAGATTTGTAAAAAGAGAAACGTGAAGTATCATAAAATCATTCTATTTCCACTCAGTTTAACAATTTCATTAGTTATAGGAAAAATTGGAAAAATAAACCATAATAACATCAATTTTATCCATTTATATTTTTATATTAGCTAATCAATTTTTGACATATTTACCCTCATAATAACAAAAATAATTATTAAAAATTCTATAGAGTTTAAAAAATATGAAAAATCAATACAATCATAAGAATA
The DNA here is from genome assembly GCA_012274485.2 of Sinapis alba. Classification (NCBI taxonomy): domain Eukaryota; kingdom Viridiplantae; phylum Streptophyta; class Magnoliopsida; order Brassicales; family Brassicaceae; genus Sinapis; species Sinapis alba. The sequence goes on from MU106017.1 coordinate 111,312, forward strand.
TTTTACATGTTTTGAAATAACATATTCTAATTGTTTTTAGAATTTAATTTTTTTATATTAAACCCCGGTTATTTAACAGTTTTATTGTTATAATTGATACAAAATTAATGTCCATTAACTATAAATAAAAATCTGCATTATTATTGTGGTAGTATAATTAATGATGCAATGTATTGCTTTGGTAATATAATAAATGAAGTTGTTAGACTGAGTGACATTAAAATTTTGATCTACTGAAAGTAAATATACTTGTATATTCTAAAAATGTAGGTGATTCAATTAACAGTTCAAAAATAAAATAAATATAAAATTATTGTGTTTATAAATATATTAAACAATTATTTAATATAGGTAAATAAATAAATATAGACAGAAATTTATACAAAATAAATATTTATTTATAAAAAATATAAAAGAAAAATAAATATATGAAGCTCTAGTATACTATTAAAATAGAAATCATGAATTATTTTATGTGTAAAACTACCATCATTAGAAAATATATCAAATTTTACATAATTTAGTTATAATATCTTTTATTATATTTATTTATTTTATTTAAAACACAAATGAATATATAAAAATCTAACAATATTTTTTGGTATCTTTTTTAATTTTATTTCCAATTTTTTAATTTATATTCTAATTATTATTAAATATAAAGATTGATTTATTTTATCCATTAATGACCAAAATGTTTCATTAAAGAGGTAAATATATAATATATCCTTATGATTAACTAATTTACACTTAGAGTTTAGAGCGTAAATTTGGTATTTTAGAGGTGGGATCTTATGGATGGTGTTTCAAATTTTAAAAAATAAAAAATAATATTGAAAAATTCAAAAAAAAATTTATTTTGATCATTTTTCTTTTTGAAAGCTATTTTGGTGATAAAAATTTAAAAAATGTTATTTGAGAAAATTACTAAAAAATAATTTGAGTTTTTAGATTTTTAAATTTTTATTTTTTTTCAGATTCTTAGAGTTATTCTTCTAGGTTACTTCTAATTTAAATATGTAATATCTTTTAAGATTATTTTACATTTTGGATTGGATACAATTCAGTTTTTATGGTTCAGTTCGGTTTGAGTTTTAGATTTTATGCTTAGACCTGCTAAATCTGATCCAAACAAGATTTTCATATCAGTGTCCGAGATTTAAGGTCCGGATCAACTAAGCTGATAAATCCTTTTCGTATACTTCGGAAACATTTGAGAAAACTGAACTGTTAAAACCAAAAAAGCGAATGGAATAAAATAAAATAATTTAATGGAATCGGGCCTTCTGGGCTTAGAAAAGGAAAGGAGTAAGTAAGAAAGAGACACGTGGCAATGAGAGAGAATCTTGGGCGGTAGAGATCTCGATATCGACAGAAGCTATCGGAAACTACTCATCAGTTGTTCCTCTGTTTCGTTTTGTCTTCCGTCTCCAGATTTTTCTCAGATTCAACAAAAAAAAAAAAGTCTCTGCCTTTGGCTTGCTCATTGCAAAATTTAGAGTCTTTTTCGGTCAGGATGATAGCCCGGATCCTCGCCGATTTCATGGAGAGTCCGGCGGTGGCTGCTGCCGGAGACTCTGTTTTGGGTACAATCAAAATCGCCGTGATGCCTATAGCCAAAGTGTTCACTATGTGCTTCTTGGGTCTTCTCATGGCTTCTAAGTACGTCAACATCTTGCCTCCCTCTGGCCGCAAACTCTTGAACGGGGTAAAGTTTCTTTCTTTAGTGTTTGTTTCTCTCTCTCTCTCTATGTCTCTCAACAAGTGTGTTTGTGTCATGTTCCCAGTTGGTCTTCTCGCTTTTGCTTCCCTGCTTGATCTTCTCTCAGCTCGGACAAGCTGTTACTCTCCAGAAGATGCTTCAATGGTTTTGTTTCTTGTCCCTATAAGTCTCTTCCTTGGTCTTTTCTATAGGGTTCATTAAAGGTATATTCTTTTGATCTGTACTATCAGGTGGTTCATTCCGGTGAACGTTGTTCTTGGTACAATCTCAGGGTCTTTAATTGGCTTACTTGTTGCCACCATTGTTCGTCCTCCTTACCCTTATTTCAAGTTCACCATCATACAAATCGGAGTTGGTTAGAACCCATTCCACACTTACTGCTTGTCTCTTCTGCTCTCTCTCTCTCTCTGTGAATATTAGTCTCAGTTTGTTTTTTTTGGTTGTTTTCAGGTAATATTGGCAATGTTCCTCTTGTGTTACTAGCGGCTCTATGCAGGGACACCTCCAACCCCTTTGGTGACTCTGAAAAATGTAGCATTGATGGCACTGCTTACATCTCTTTTGGTCAATGGGTACGCTTTTCAACTTTATCCCCTTTGGCCTTTTACAGTGTGACACAGTTATTTTCTTGGCCTTTTACAGAGTGACACAGTTACTTTCTTGGCTTTTTACTGTGTGACACAGTTAGTTTCTTGTCATCAGTGTTTACGGCGTTGGATATTGCTTCAGTTCCCTCCTCTAGTTGACATTATGATTCGTCTCTCTCTCTCTCTCAGGGACTTCAGTTAACCAAGAGTTTTTTTTAACGTTTAATGTCAGGTTGGTGCCATCATCCTCTACACATATGTATACCAGATGTTAGCTCCTCCTCCTGAAGGGTTTGATGGTGAACAAGATAACCTTCCTTTGAAAAACATTTCAGTAGATTCCTCTGCTCCAGAACAAGTCCCCTTGCTTTCTCAAGCTCAACCTAAGGACGTTTCACCTGCTCAAGTTTACCTCCCTGTACAGAGCGCCGAACCTAGAGCAAGTGTAGACTCAAGGAAAAGCAAGGTAACAAAAATGCAATTATGGTTTTTCTAATTTCATGGTCCAGGATGAAATATAAAGCTAGTTATTTACTGAGTTTTGCATATTTTGCTTCCGTGATGATGTAGATTACACAGGTCCTTGTTTTCCTCTATGAGAAGTTGAAACTGAAGCAAATTATCCAACCTGCAATAGTTGCTTCAGTAAGTATCTCTCGCCTTCACAAAGAGACCTTACGATTGCCTTCACCATTTGAGTAACTAATACTAGTTGCTTTCCAGATTCTTGCCATGATACTTGGTGCAATACCTTTCACCAAGAATTTGATCTTCACAAACGGTGCACCTCTTTTCTTCTTCACAGATAGCTGCATGATTCTTGGGTAAGCAAAGCACACTTTGACTTGTCTTGTAGCAAAATTAATGAGTTAATAACTGTTGAAACCTTTGGCTATTAGGGACGCCATGATTCCTTGTATATTGCTGGCACTTGGTGGGAATCTCATCAACGGTAAACATGGCTGATCTCTCTTTCATTTCATATAGAACGCCAAATCTTAGTTGGAACTTATATGGTTTCCTCGCAAATATTTCAGGACCAGGAAGTTCAAGACTTGGTTTCAAGACAACAGCGGCGATTATATTTGGACGGTTGGTGTTGGTGCCACCAGTAGGATTAGGGATAGTGACATTAGCAGACAAACTTGGGTTCCTTCCAGCTGGTGACAAGATGTTCAAGTTTGTGTTGCTCCTACAGCACACAATGCCTACCTCTGTGCTCTCGGGTGCTGTTGCTAACCTTAGAGGCTGTGGAAGAGAATCGGCTGCTGTGCTCTTCTGGGTTCACATTTTCGCCATCTTCTCAATGGCAGGATGGATGGTACTGTATATCAACATACTCTTCTAATTCATCTCACACTATGCTGTAAATACAGGGGCATCTCGTATGTGCCTCAACCAACCAAACTTCCTTTTTTTTCTTTTTTTTTTTGTGTAAATGTGAGTCTATAACCCTCACCAACTAATGCAACATGAGCTGAGAACCCTTCTTGTTTTTTTTTCCACTGAATAAATCAAAAAGTATATCATAGTTTGTGACTCGTGCATTAAAGAAGATTTCAAGGACAGGCTAAGAATTTCAAAACACCAGTGATTACGTAGAAGACTGTATTCCAAAGTGGCAGCAGATTACACAAGGTGATGAGTGTCTTATTCATATCAAAGGTTACCTTTTGCAAAGAATAATTTCAGATCAATGTCATTGTCAATCATATTGGATGAGTTTCAGATTTGTTTTTCTGAACCAGTTCTAGCTTCAACAGAAGAATGTGAAGCAGCGTATCCTGAGCACTGCAACAATTCAAGGACAAGAAACACATCATGAATCAGAACCACAACTGCTAACCATAAACCAAACATGCCCAACACTAGTAACATAGAATTCAATCAACCATTCAAAACAAATCTCAGAGAATAGTTTTTATTATACGGAGATGTGTTACCTCGTGTAGCAGACATAAGAAAGCACTTGGGCTCTGAAAGCAAGCAGATGTGGAGACAAGATTCTCAGGCAACCTAGGAACAGTTAGAAAAGACCATATAAACTCACCGTAAGAACATTAACAAACTATGTTTGAGCCTCCTCGTTCAGAGCTACGAGGTAAGAAACACCTTTACGAAACAAAAGAGGCGCTATTGTAGTCAAAAGAGGCCAGCTACAAGGTAACGAAATATAAGATTGCTATAATAACTTTGATTTAATCAAGAATACTTGCAACACACAACACAACTTTGGTTAAGCTTCCATTAAACTAACATGTGGAAAACAACACAAGTCAATATCCAGAAACAGAAACAAAAAAAACTCAAACATCTTTTAGGGTCTGTAATAATAATACACATTCTGGAATAACACCTGGAACTTGCTGTCAGAAAAACGGCAACCATCTTCTGGTCCTGTTCCCCCTTTGGCTATGAGAGAATACTATATTCCTCCTCTGTGGGTTGCTTAGCCACATTGCCAACACAACACCCACAAGACTCACAACAGGTGCAGCAGCCAGAAACAGCCATCTTCCTCTGCTCACACTAGCCTCACTCTCACCTCTCACTACATCATGATCCTCCTCTTCCCCAGCTTCTGTGCCATCATCAGAGGAAGAACTATCCTCGCTCACATCCACCACATTCTGCTTCCGCTCTTCGTAGTCTTTATCATCCGTTGGAAGTTCGTATCGGCAGAGCGGGCAGGAGTTACGAGCACTAAGCCAAGGAACAATACAATGAGCATGGTACAGATGAAGACACGGAAGCTGCGTGGTCTCATTGCCGAGGGAGAAAATCTCCTTGCAGACCGCACAATCTAGGCCCTCCTCTCCGATGATAACCCTCGGAAGATTCCTGACGCAGGACAGAGACGCAGGTGGTGCACCTCTTCTTGAATTGTCAGACTCGGCAAGCTGCTCAAGCAGCTCTTCAAACCCTCTCTCGTCAAGATAATCCGCAACGTTTCCAGGGTAGCGAGAGAACTCAATATCTTCCAAACCAGTGAAGATGTTGCGAGACAACGCTTGTCTCCTCTCTATGATTCTTTGACGAAACCCTCTCTCTAACTCAAGAGAATCAAACCGAGTCACGGAGCTGTTGCTCTCACTTGGACTATGCCTTGCTCCTTCCTCTTCCTCCTCCTCCCATTCTCTGTCTGAGTTCCACTGGTTCGGACCAGCATGCATAGGGTCAATATCAGTGTCAAACTCAATATCCGTGGAAGCATCAGACTCACCACCGTAAGCACTAAAAGAAACAGCATCATTATCACCAAGTGAAGAAAACCTATAGAGGCTAAAGCTAGCGTTCGACAAGTTATCAAGATCTTCACTTTCGGATTCCGACAAGACCCTCCATCTTGCTGAACCACTTGGTGTTGTGTGAGAGCTAGTTTCATTACCAAGGCTCTGTCTTGCAATGCTTATCAAATGAGTAAACTGCTGTTGATCGACGACAGACTCAGAGGAGCTTCCTCCTTGCCTACTACTACTTCTTCTCCTTCTCATCCTCATCCTCCTCCTCCGAGCTGTCTGCCTCCGGGTTAAAGGAGGAGGCGTGCCGAAATCTTGAAGGAGGAGAAACTTACAGTCTCCACATAAGCTGAAGATTTCGGGATCGTCTTGAGTGGTGGATTGAACGATGAGTCTTCCGCAGAGATTACACGCCGGAGATGGGGTTGGGTTGCTGACGTCGTCTTGTGATTCCATCGGATCCAAAAAGGTGGAAACTTTGAGGTCTGAGAAGAGGTTTTGAATCAACAGATACACGATCAGGTCGTGAAAAGGCCTCCCGGATCTTGAAACAAGAGGATGGGTTTGGTGAAGGGGGAGATTGCAAGGAAATGAATTTTATGGCTGAAAGGGGGTCAACAACTACGACGAAGACGACGCATCGTTTTTTTCTTTTTTGTTATTAATGTTTTTTCCGACAATATGGAAGTCTCTGAGTCATGAAGAGGGTTTCATCCTGTCCAAACAAACACGTTTGGTTGGGACATTATTGCAAACCGGGTGGTGGAAAAGAAGTTTGGTACCAGGTTGGATTGGCGATCGGTTTAATTAGACATAAACGTTTGGGGATATCTTGTTGGGTGTGGATTAGATTTTTTTGGATTTTGGGTTCAATATTTTAAGTCCCATTTGTTAGAATGAAGTTCGGTTATAGTTATTTTATAAGTTTATCTAAGATTTATTTTTGATTCAAATTAAAATTCATTTGATAATATATTTCAGTTTGGATATTTTCAGATATTATATCAAAACAAACATGAAACTACATATTTATTTTTTTTAAATAATAATTAAAATTTTATTTCGAATAGTACTTCAAATCTGTAGATTGGATCTTTTTGAATGTTTATGATATCTATTCGGTTTCAGATGCATAACAATTTTAGATGATCCAGCTCAAATCAGATATGGATTCCCGTCTTACAATTTTGGATTCAGTTTTTTTCCCAGGTCTAGCCTTAATCATTTCAACCGGCTTAAACCCGAACCAAACCGAATTCCAGCATCACAATTTCTAAAATGCTAGCTAAATAATATAGGAACTTTCTTTGAGCCTTAAGACGGTATACATTTAAATTCACATTGTCTATAGAGAGAGCTATGCGCCTAAACCTAAACCATCAGAGTTTTTCAGAGAAGAAGAAGAAAACAAAAAGTTAAAAGAACAAAACTGGCCTTAACACACTGATTATTCTTCAACCTCCTCTGCTTCAAGGAAGCAAAGATCAATCCTTAGGCAAGATCAGCAGGCATCTCGCGGATTTTAGTACCGTAGTACCGCTCAATGTCACGAAGAGTCTTCATGTCAGAGTTTTTCACAAAGTTAATCGCAACACCTTCCCTCCCAAAACGACCAGCTCGTCCAATACGATGTATGTAAAGCTCCGGGTTATTCGGTATATCATAGTTTATGACATGAGACACCTAATACATAATAAGCATAGTTTTTTAAAACTTTTATAGTTAAGAGAGAGGTAGAAAGAGAGAGAGAGAGAGAGATCATACTGTCTGAACATCGATCCCTCGTGCCCACACATCTGAGGCGATTAAGACACGGCTTTTAAAAGACCTGAACTGGTTCATGATCTCGTCTCTCTCCTTTTGACGTTTGTCTCCATGCATTGATGAAACTATAAAGTTACTACTCCTCATCTTCTCAGTAACCCAATCCACCTTATACATCCAAAAATGAATATCAAAGCTGACATAAAGATAGTTAAGAGAGACCAAAGCTTAAGAACATGAGTAACTGTTTTTTTTTTTTTAAACCTTTTGTCTTGTGTTGCAGAAGATAATAGCTTGATTGATAACAAGCCTCCCATAAAGATCACAAAGTGTATCGAACTTCCACTCTTCTTCCCCAACATCAACATAATATTGTTTAATCCCCTGAAAAAAAGAAAAGTGAAAACTAAATGTTGTAGTCTCACTCTCATGGTTTGAAACTAAGAGTTAAAAGGATAAGAAACACTCACTTCAAGAGTCAACTCGTCACGCTTCACAAGTATCCTCACAGGATCAGTCATAAACTTGTTTGTCATCTCCAGAATCTCTTGAGGAAGAGTAGCAGATATCAAGCAAACCTGGATATCGTGTGGAAGAGATCTGTAAACGTCGTAGATCTGGTCTTTCAAACCTTTGCTCAACATTTCATCTGATTCATCAAGGATCAAAAGCTTAACAGATTTGGTTTGTAAACTTCCTCTCTTTATCATGTCATAGACTCGACCAGGTGTCCCGGAAACAGCATGCACACCACGCTCCAGCTTCTTGATGTCTTCTCCAATGCTCTTACCACCGATGCAGGCATGTGCCTGAATACTTGTGTGTACTCCAATCGCCTGTATTGTCTTCTCTGTTTGTGAAGCCAGTTCCCTTGATGGAGACAAGACCAAAACCTGAATCCTTCAAACCAACAAACAAACAAAAAAAAGTACCAAGTTGGTTAGTAAATCAGAAAAACAGAGATCACCCAACCTTATTCAAAGCTTCATCGACATAACCATGCAATACACATGCGTGACACACATATATTGCAGCATTAAAATAACTCTTCCCCATCTTAATCACGAAGCAAGATCATTAAAGAGAAATACTGCAGCCTTTAGTAAGCGTTCCTCACCACCAATTGGATATTTTTATTAGTAAATAAAACGGATTCTTTGTCTTAATTGCAAATCAAGATTGTTAACCATGTACATACCAAGTAGATTAGTAAAGTGGAAATACAGATCATGCCGCTTATAGCAAGTTTAATCATCTTAATCACAAAGAAAAAGATCTTTAACCATGTAATAATAAGTGGATTAGTGAATTGCAGAAACATTGTGTTCCTTGTCTTAAATCACAAAGAAAAAATCATTAACCATGTAAATACCAAGTGGATTATTAGTGAATTGCAGAAACAGACATTGCAACCTTAAGTAAGTGTTCCTTGTCTTAATCACAAAGAAAAANAACTGGCCTTAACACACTGATTATTCTTCAACCTCCTCTGCTTCAAGGAAGCAAAGATCAATCCTTAGGCAAGATCAGCAGGCATCTCGCGGATTTTAGTACCGTAGTACCGCTCAATGTCACGAAGAGTCTTCATGTCAGAGTTTTTCACAAAGTTAATCGCAACACCTTCCCTCCCAAAACGACCAGCTCGTCCAATACGATGTATGTAAAGCTCCGGGTTATTCGGTATATCATAGTTTATGACATGAGACACCTAATACATAATAAGCATAGTTTTTTAAAACTTTTATAGTTAAGAGAGAGGTAGAAAGAGAGAGAGAGAGAGAGATCATACTGTCTGAACATCGATCCCTCGTGCCCACACATCTGAGGCGATTAAGACACGGCTTTTAAAAGACCTGAACTGGTTCATGATCTCGTCTCTCTCCTTTTGACGTTTGTCTCCATGCATTGATGAAACTATAAAGTTACTACTCCTCATCTTCTCAGTAACCCAATCCACCTTATACATCCAAAAATGAATATCAAAGCTGACATAAAGATAGTTAAGAGAGACCAAAGCTTAAGAACATGAGTAACTGTTTTTTTTTTTTTAAACCTTTTGTCTTGTGTTGCAGAAGATAATAGCTTGATTGATAACAAGCCTCCCATAAAGATCACAAAGTGTATCGAACTTCCACTCTTCTTCCCCAACATCAACATAATATTGTTTAATCCCCTGAAAAAAAGAAAAGTGAAAACTAAATGTTGTAGTCTCACTCTCATGGTTTGAAACTAAGAGTTAAAAGGATAAGAAACACTCACTTCAAGAGTCAACTCGTCACGCTTCACAAGTATCCTCACAGGATCAGTCATAAACTTGTTTGTCATCTCCAGAATCTCTTGAGGAAGAGTAGCAGATATCAAGCAAACCTGGATATCGTGTGGAAGAGATCTGTAAACGTCGTAGATCTGGTCTTTCAAACCTTTGCTCAACATTTCATCTGATTCATCAAGGATCAAAAGCTTAACAGATTTGGTTTGTAAACTTCCTCTCTTTATCATGTCATAGACTCGACCAGGTGTCCCGGAAACAGCATGCACACCACGCTCCAGCTTCTTGATGTCTTCTCCAATGCTCTTACCACCGATGCAGGCATGTGCCTGAATACTTGTGTGTACTCCAATCGCCTGTATTGTCTTCTCTGTTTGTGAAGCCAGTTCCCTTGATGGAGACAAGACCAAAACCTGAATCCTTGAAACCAACAACAAAAAAATAAATACCAAGTTGGTTAGTAAATCAGGAAAGCAGAGATCACCCAACCTTATTCAAAGCTTCATCGACATAACCATGCAATACACATGCGTGACACACATATATTGCAGCATTAAAATAACTCTTCCCCATCTTAATCACGAAGCAAGATCATTAAAGAGAAATACTGCAGCCTTTAGTAAGCGTTCCTCACCACCAATTGGATATTTTTATTAGTAAATAAAACGGATTCTTTGTCTTAATTGCAAATCAAGATTGTTAACCATGTACATACCAAGTAGATTAGTAAAGTGGAAATACAGATCATGCCGCTTATAGCAAGTTTAATCATCTTAATCACAAAGAAAAAGATCTTTAACCATGTAATAATAAGTGGATTAGTGAATTGCAGAAACATTGTGTTCCTTGTCTTAAATCACAAAGAAAAAATCATTAACCATGTAAATACCAAGTGGATTATTAGTGAATTGCAGAAACAGACATTGCAACCTTAAGTAAGTGTTCCTTGTCTTAATCACAAAGAAAAAACATTAACCATGTAAATACCAAGTGGATTAGTGAATTGCAGAAACATTGTGTTCCTTGTCTTAATCACAAAGAAAAAAAATCATTAACCATGTAAATACCAAGTGGATTATTAGTGAATTGCAGAAACAGACATTGCAACCTTAAGTAAGTGTTCCTTGTCTTAATCACAAAGAAAAACCATTAACCATGTAAATACTAAGTGGATTATTAGTGAATTGCAGAAACAGACATTGCAACCTTAAGTAAGTGTTCCTTGTCTTAATCACAAAGAAAAAACATTAACCATGTAAATACCAAGTGGATTAGTGAATTGCAGAAACATTGTGTTCCTTGTCTTAATCACAAAGAAAAAAAATCATTAACCATGTAAATACCAAGTGGATTAGTGAATTGCAGAAACAGACATTGCAACCTTAAGTAAGTGTTCATTGTCTTAATTACTGAGCAAGAAAATCATTAACCAATCACAGGGCAAGAGAAAGAAAGAGACATACTTTCTGGAGGAAGTGTTGACGATTTGGCAAACGGAGATAGCAATCATGGAGGTTTTGCCCGTACCGGACTGAGCCTGAGCGATGACGTCACGTCCCTTGAGGATAGGCAACACAGCTCTCTGCTGAATCTCAGAAGGTTTCTTGAAACCGTAGTCGTAGACTCCGCGAAGAACTTTATCATTCATCCCCATGTCGGAGAAATTCGCTATGGGTTTGATCCCTTTGGTCGTTTCGAAGACAAGATTCTCCTCATCTAAAGCTCCTCCTACACTTCTCCAATCGCTGCTTCCTTTCGCTGCTGCCGCCATGATTCTCTCTGTCGGAATCAAGACAAGTCTCAGTTGGAGCGGTTTAGAAGATGAAGAAGAGGAGGAAAGTGTTACGAGAGGAATACATAAAGAAACTAAGTGAAACCAAGCATAAGAACACAACAATGTTCCCAGCTCCATCGACCATCATCATATATACCAAACCACTAAACAACCTAAAAGCTAAAAAAGACAAACTTTTTTGCACTAATCCAACATAAACAATCAAAGGGGGGTTTTTGTCAAGAGGAAGCAACAGAAAGTGGAGATGCTTTTCAGAAAAAAACAGACCAAACCTTGGATGCTCGTAGGAGAGATGGAGATACGGCGGAGAGACGGAGAAACGCGAAGGAAAAATTGTCACACAAAAAGAGAGGACTGATTAATCGATATTAAAAACCTTACACCAAACGACCACGTTTTAAGTTAAAGAAAAACAGTTTTTTTTTTTTTTTTTTTGTCAACAAAAAATAATTTAAGGGTTTCCATTTGTAAGCGTTCTGATTTCTGAGTACCCATTCGGATTCGGATTCGGTTCTGAGTATCCATTCGGATTTAGTTTAGATCTATTTAAATTTAGGATTTTTGAGTTAAAATTTTATTAGGGTATTTATAAATATTGGTCTGGATTTGGTTCGGATTCAGATAACTCATCTAAATTATTTTAAAATTTTAAATTTATATATACTTTAACTTTCTCAAAATATTAAATTTAGAAATAATTAATAAATTGAAGTATATAAACCGATTCAAATCTATTTGGATATCCAAAATATTTAGTTCCGTCGGATTCCGTTCTAATTTTTTAGATATCAAAATTTTAAATTCATTCGGATGTTAACCAATTTTGGTGTGGATTAGATTCTACTTTTTAAAAATTCATTCGATTTGATTTTCCGAATTATGATTTTTTGTCCAGTTCTAATCAAAAAATTGTTTAATAATAGATCTCAAAAGAGTTATTCACTTATAACCCGACAAGTTAAATGAGTATAAATAGATATTTATTTATATTTAAAACTCAACCTGTAAACAAAACCTATTACCCTTCGTTCCTTGTGTCTTTGTTCCTTGTGTCTCCGGCTTTGAGCCGGAGGGCTCCTTTCCTCTAGTTTTTCTTGTTCCTCTGTGTGCCTCCTTGCTTATCTCTGTGCTTTAGTTACAAGTTTAGATTTTCAGATCTATTCCGGAGAAACTCTAATCCGGTAGAGTGTGTCTGCTGTTGGAGAGATGGCGAAGTTCACTGTGAGATCCTTGATGCAGGGTCGACGATTTAGAGTTTTTGGAGATAGATCAGTTTTCCTTTATCTAGATCTACTCGCCGTTGGCTTTCGGGGCGCGTGGTGACAAGTTCTTATCTTCCGTCGCTGGATCCGTTGCATAGGCAAGGGTGTGGCTCAGTATGGTTCAGTCCGAAGCTTGGTGTTTAGCTTTAAAACTTGCAAAATTCATTCTTTGACGGTCTTAGCTTTGGTCGCTTCCCTTTCAAGAGTTTTCGGTTTGTTTAGCTACTGGATACTCTCGTTTGGTAAGGTCTCGCTCTTGTCCAAATTTGTTGAAATTTGGAGTGTCTTGGTGGCTTCTATCTAGGCGAAGATGGGCGTATCAAAGTATGCGTCGCAGCCATATCCAGAAGTGTGTATGATCAAGTAGTGGTCTTGCTTGCTGGGTTATGAAGTCATGGTGTTCTTGTTTTGAGAGATGGTCTCTCGTTGTTACAAGGGGCTGATGTTATCGTTTGGCGGGCTGAGAGCAGCAGCGGTAAGTCTCGACCATAAGCTACCGGGAGTTATGAATTTTTTGCAGGTTTATAAGTTTTATTCCTATGGTTTATATGTAAGTTGTTCTGGTTTGGTGGTGTTATCCTCTAGTTACCGTGTTTAGGTTCCAAGTGCTTTTCTTTGAGTTCTTATATCATGGCTCATCATTTGTTTCTAGTTACCCCAGTCGTGGGTTAAGTTGCCGTCTTTTAAGCTCTGGTTTCTGGGAAAGTTGTATTCCAGCTTTTGTATTCTACCTTGTATCTCACTCTTAAATCAATATAATCAGTTGAAAAAAAAAACTATTATAACAGGCCTGACCCACAGAAAAAATGGGTTGAAAAGAAATACTTTTTTTTTACCTATTACTTAATATTTTTTTTTTAAACTGGCAAAGAAAAAGTAATATTCAAACCTCATACTTCACTCACAACAAATCCAGACTTACACTGACTATTCTATCGAAGACATTGACAAAACAAGAGGCCGAAAAAGTTCATAATCTAATTGGGGCTGTAAGCATGTGCGTCTCCCGCCTTTACCCAAGGCCGGTACAGTGTGTATAACAAGATCAAACCAAACCAATATAATCATTTAACAATGAGGATGCATCTATGTCCAAAATAATTTTGCAGTCTTTTATGGCCATATAATGTACAAATAAGGTGTGGCTCTTGGTCTAGTTTTCTTTTCAGTTAAATAAATTTTATTAACATACCAAAGTACAAAAAGTTGAAGAAAACCGTGTCCATGAAAATCGAATTGAACCAAACTAAACCAAAATTTTTCTTTAACAACGAGGATGCGCTATATGGCCAAAGATTATTTTTAGCCTTTTGGTCCAAATATGCATTTTCTCGTAGATGAGTTACTGTGGTAATGGCTCGCTGTGAATGAGAAGCTCTCAATGGGTTAGATGTGGATGAGTTTAGCTTAGACCTTTCAATGACTCTTTTCCTTTAGTCATGTCTACTACATTCCAACAACTCAGCCACTGCTTCTTCCTTCTTCACTCTAGCATTCTCCCTCAAGCTTGACCATATGAGATCTTTGGACAAGCTTGGAACCTTGAAGAAGTTCCCTCATTAAAAAGCTTAGCAAAAAAATTCTTTGGGACAAAACTTGCTAAGGAAAAAAGAGTAGAGTTCAACAAGACTTAGGGATTGCCAGTGAGTCAAAGGAACTTCAGATAACTCATGGTGGAGTCCTTAGACTCTGGATCATGGCCTAACTGGTGCTGTAAGGGTGAACTCCACAACTTGCACACACCAACATCTTGAATCTCTACTTTAGACCGGTTGATTTCTCCCCCTTTCTTTTGACTACTCGCCATCTTGAAAGGGTTTATGGACATCCAACTTCTAATATAGAGAGCTCCAAGTACGTACAACACAATGCATAAACACTTTCATCAATTCTCAAGACATAAATCATCAAACGTCAACTCAAATATTGAACTGGTTACTCTCCTTGCATATAGTATAATGGAACTGATGAGGAGTGTCTTTTGGACACTTGAATCCTCCTTTTGAACCGAGGTGAGACAATGGACGACTTGGACTTCCAGGATTGCTCACCATTACCCCTTCTCAAGATTGATCCGGAGAGAATATGTGAAGGACCAAGCTTGCAAGTGAGCAATGCTGAACTTGAAACCAAGAGCTCATCACCCCAACAGATGTGCTTAAGCAACCTGATTCATCCCTTGATCACTTTCCATTTCCTTTGGACCTCATGTCTCCTCATGACTTAGGTGATGGTCCTCCTTGTGTGTCCTTTGATCTAGGAGCGCAACAGCCAAACAATTGGTTCTATACACAACCTTTCTCTCCATGTTCAACAATATACATCATGTGTATGCTCTGAACAGCATGGACAAATCCTTATTCTTTGTCTCAGTTTGATGATAGACATAGAGCACCTCTTGTATACCTGAAACATCACTCAAACTCCAGCAAGAATCAGATCACACACTTGGATCATACCTTGATAACTCACCAAGTCTGATCCCACAGTTTAAGAAAATGCAATGGACATAATCTAAACAACTCATTCAGTTCAAATCTATGCAAGCTATCTTCACTAAATGCTCAAGTATGATAACTCATCAATACAAGACATTTAGGTTATTTTGTGATCAATTAAACAATGATATGCTCAAATGAGAAAACTAGAGACTGTACAACTTATCTAATCACCTTAACCACCATATGAATGCAATACAAGATTAGGAAACTCTTCTAGACCTTTAGCAGTGCAACACTACAAAATAATGGCTAAACAACTCGCTTAGACCATACACCACACATATAATGATTCTAGGACAGAAACTAGTCATAACAATGCTAGCTAACTCAAACACTCCTAGAACATTGTACATGCAACATAACACAACTAACACAACCTGAAACAATTAAACAAGCTCATATTAAAGTTCAAGAAGTTAGCTTACAATTCAAGGAACCTAAGCTAGTTCTTTGTATCTCCATGGACATGGTTCATCTGAACTTGTAAGGTTTGAGGTGTGGGTGATGGTCTCAACACTTCTTCTTGGTATGTCCATCTCATTTTCAGTGGTCACACCTGGTCCTCTCCCTTCATAATTCTTGTAATGCGCCATTTGTGAGTGAAAGGAGGTGGCTGATTGATTTGCTAGAGAAATAGACTCATTTTCTTCAAATAATCCGTGTGAGCCATGTTCCGTTTGGACTTGGGAACACACCTCATCAAGCGTGAGAAGCTTCTCTGGCCCCAAAATGTGCTTAATGAGGTCAATATAGATCGGATTGAGGGTGACAAGGAGTCCAAACACCTTGTCTTTCTCTCTTCTTTCATTGAGGATGTTTGAGTCTGTTGTAGATGGTCTCAACGAATCAAGCTCAGCCCACATGGAGTTGAACCTGCCAAAGTGATCATTAAACTTCATCTCTTCCTGAGACATGTTGTTTATGGGCTTCTTGAGCTTATACACTCGGTTCAAGTTGGATGAGTTGCCATAAACCTTGTGAAGAGTCTCCCAAAGTTTTTCAGCACTCTCACAATATGAGTAAGCCTCTATGATGGAAGCTGCGAGTGAGCTTTGGAGGAAGGAGTTTTGGACCAGTGGACAACAGGGAGTACCAACTGATTTGCAAGAAGTTGAGCTTGAAACTGGACTTTGATGAAGCTTGTTGGACTGAACTGAAGCTTTCTTGAGTTCCAGAGACTAAAGTTCTCCTTTATCTTGAGTTTTAGTGGGTCTCTTTCCTTTTAGAAAAGCTTTTGACCAGAGGATACAAGGACGAACATAAACAAAGTTTTAAAGAGAAATTTGAAAGAAACATGTTTACGGAAGCTTTTATGGATTTTCAGGAGCTTAAAGTTATGATACCATGTTAGAAAATAAGTAACCAGGATGAACAGTCTAAGAACAAGAGAGATGAGCTGTGAATCTAGAGAGTAAAGAGAGAGAGAGTGTAGAAAATTATTTGTAACAGAAAGAGTAAAAAGAGTAAAATGAAGAAAAAAGTCTTTCTCCTTACATTAGTTTGTGTCTTACAAGTGACTTAAATACACAAAAGAGAATGATTAAGCAAACAATAAACTAGAGACAAGTGGTTCAAATAACTAAAAATTAAATTGAAGAAAATTCAAAAAATAGTTAAAAAAGGATTATATTTTTGATCAAATGATTAAAAAGGATAGTTAAAAAAAGAAAATGATAATCTAATATCATATTTCTCAAATCAAATGCCAAATTAAGAAAAATACAAAGTTATTAAATAATATTTTACTTAATTTTACAGATATAAATTATGAAATGTCTTCACAATTCTAAAAAAAATTATTAACCATTTATAGGATTTAATTATTATATCAAAATTCAGTAGATGAATTTAACCGATTTTAACCGATTTATAACAGTTTAAACCAATTTAAATCGTATTAATTAGTTTAAATAATATTTTAAGTAAAATTGTTTCGGATGAGACCGATTTTAGAACATTGATCCTAAGAGGAAAACCCAAAATATAAACATTTTTCCCCTGTCAAAATATTTTTCAAAAAATTTATAAATTATTTTTAAGACTTACTCTTCCAGACGACATCCTGGAAGTCGTCCAGGAAAAATTCCAGACGACTTCCAGGAAGTCGTCCAGGAAAATTTTCAGACGACTTCCAAGAAGTCGTCCAGAAAGTCGTCTCGCAGAAGATCTAAGAAATTGCGCAGACGACTTACTGGGGTTAAATTCGTAAAACACACTGTTTTTTTGTTTGGTCATAAGGGGCTTTTAGTAATTTTACACTGTTTTTTTTTTGTTTGGGTTACTTTTGCATTTCATTCAAGTAGGGGTTTAGATTTGCATTTAAAATCAAGTTTTAGGTCAATTTGGGCAATTTTCCCTATATTTTTTTATCAAATGATTAAATACGATTGTTAAGAAAAACAAAAAGATCATATAATATCATATTTCTCAAATCAAATGCCAAATTAAGAAAAATAAAAAGTTATCAAATAATATTTTACTTAATTTTACAGATATAAGTTATAAAATGTTTTAACAATTCTAAAAAAAGTTATTAACCATTTATAGGATTTAATTATTATATCAAAATTCAGTAGATGAATTTTAAAATATAATAAATTATGCTTATCAATGCAACTCCAACACTATATTTCTGTTTCCTATATTTCCACAACAACATATATCAATTTTTTACATTTATAAAATATGTTTAGATTTCTAATAGGAAAAACCAAAATAAATTGAAGCTAAAAAATAAAAATTCATTTTTTCTTAATTAATTATTATTTCTGAAACATATAGAGCTCAACATACCATATATAAACCAATCTAAAGCAATGTTCAAAAAATCGCTAGACGGTAGCTAGGCGCTTTATAGAGGACTATCGACTAGACGGATTATTCAGGGGTCTAGGTGAGACATTGACATTTACGGATTATTGATTTATTTTATATGTATATTACATTTATATGATATATTATAGTTTTGAGTTTAGTTATAAAATTATTGTGATGAGTTATCAAAATTATATATACAAAATAAAATAAATTAAACAAATTTTGTGGTTTTATACATACATTATTTCTTAATTTAACATAATTATATTAATTTTATATTGATTTAAACTAATTTTAACCGATTTATAACAGCTTAAACCAATTTAAATCGTATTAATCAGTGTAAATAAGATTTTAAGTAAAATAGTTTCGGATGAGACTGATTTTTAGAACTTTGATCCTATATATCTAATTAAGAAAAAAACATAATGATACTTACAATATTATTTTCATAATATAATTTGAAATGAATTAAAAGTTATAAATGAGAATATAATGATAAATATTTATATCATGCATGATAATATAATGATGATGTTAATAAAGTATAATGATATTTTAATAAATTTTATCTTTTCATCATGAATATAAATTATAAAATTACAATCTCCTTCCTGGCCTCGTCGGTGACGTTCTCTTTCACCTTCAGCAACGTCACTTTCGCAACAGAGCCTGCATGAGGTTTCAAGATTCCGGGGACATCATGGGGGATCCAGTCAACGGTCATTCTGTCTTCCCAGATCGGCATGTTTTCCTCGACAACGCGAAGGTGGTCGGGATGTGCGGCGTACGCGCTGAGATCTTCCTTGGATCTGTAGCGGCTGTGAAAGACGTGAGTGAAGGCGGAGGAGGATCTGAGACGGTGGATAGGAGCGGCCGAGAGGTAAAGAACTTGGTCGATGGTAGCGAGGCTGTTGAGTCCGTTGAGCATGGCGTCGATCTTGACAGAGTCAACGTCGTCTTTGACTTTGAAGAGGACGATGCGCTCGATGATCTGAGACATGGTAGCGTTAGCCAAGTGAGGCGAATGAGAGAGACGTTAAGAGATAATGATCAAAATGAAGATTCATTATATATATATATAGATGAGAAATTTAGTTATTTTTTGTTCATTTTTACAAAAATAACTTTTAAGCAAGAAAAAAAAATCATTAAATAGGTAAATATACATTTATAATCCTAAGATTGACTAATTTATATTTAGAGTTTAGAATTAATGAAAAAGATTTTGCGATAAGATTTTAAATATTAAAAAATAAATATTTAAAATTTTAAAATAAAAAGACTATTTTGGCTATTTTTGTAGTACTATTTTGTGATAATTTTTTTTAAAAGCTCTTTAATAGAATTGTCATATATATATAAAAAAAATTGATTGGAAATGAATAAGAGAAAGCAAGATAATCCAAGATATTCATTCTATGGAAAAATGCAAGATATTCCTTCTATGGAAAAAGATAAAATATTTTCATTAAATAGGTAAATATACATTTATAATCCTAAGATTGACTAATTTATATTTAGAGTTTAGAATTACCTATTTAATGAAAATATTCCTTCTATGGCAAAAGGCAAGATATTCCTACTATGGAAAAAGGCAAAAGATAATCTAATAGGAAAAAGTGTACACAAAATTAAGGAATTGGAAAATATATTTATTTTAATGATAAAATCCAGATTCTCAACAGAAAATAAAATAAAATTCAAAATTATATAAATAAGATAACCAACTTAATAAAATAAATTTTAAAATACTCACTACTATAAATTTTGGTAGTGTTTGTATTTATAAATTTTAAGAAGAAATATTTTTTTTGTGGGAACAAAGAACCTTATTAATACAAAGATCACAAAAATCTTATGATTTATTTCATATATATGATTTTCTTTCGTCCACTTACTCATTCAATCACGAAGATTTTAGGATTCTCTTCGCTTGCTTCAGCGTGAATGTCACAACCTCTCGGAATATCCAACAACTTGCGTTAAGAAAGGGGGACCAACTTCAATCCTTTTTTATTTTTTTGATAAGTAAACTTCAATCCTTGTTTCGTTTTCTTCCTTTGTTGACCAACGTCAGTTCACAGTGCTAATAACCGAAGTTGAAGTGCAACATTCTTAAAGGCGCGTTCGGTCTTAAATGCGGTTTGTTAACAAAGAGGGTTAGGAATTTACTCCAAAACTACAAAAAACAATCTTTTATTCATTAGTATTACTTGTGGTTCTTATTCTCTCTCTTCCTCGATACTGAGGTCTTTCTTTCTCTCTCTGTAGAAAGTTGTTTGTAAGAAAGAGAGTAAATGAAGAGAAAATATATTTCTCTTTATATTAGTTTGTGTCTTACAAGTTATTTAAATACACAAAAGAAAATGATTAAACAAACAATAAACTAGAGGCAAATTTAGGCTCCAAGAGTTCAAATTCAAGTACACTCTCTTGCCTCCAATGGTCGAATGGATAAATTGTCGTAGCTGAGTTACCGTGGTAATGGCTCGATGTGAATGGGAAGCTCTGAATGGGTTAGTTGTGGATGAGTTTAGCTTAGACATTTCAATGACTCTTTTCCTTTAGTCATGTCTTCTACATTCCAACAACTCAGCCACTGCTTCTTCCTTCTTCATTCTAGCACTCTCCCTCAAGCTTGACCAAATGAGATCTTTGGACAAGCTTGGAACCTTGAAGAAGTTCTCTCATTAAAAACCTTAGCAAGAAAATTCTTTGGGACAAAACTTGCTAAGGGAAAAAGAGTAGAGTTCAACAAGACTTAGGGATTGGCCAGTGAGTCTAAGGAACTTCAGATAACTCATGGTGGAGTCCTTAGACTCTTGATCATGGCCTAACTGGTGCTGTAAGGGTGAACTCCACAACTTGCACTCACTAACATCTTGAATCTCTACTTTAGACCGGTTGATTTCTCCCCCTTTCTTTTGACTACTCGCCATCTTAAAAGGTTTTATGGACATCCAACTTATAATATAGAGAGCTCCAAGTACCTACAACACAATGCATAAACACTTGCATCAATTCTCAAGACATAAATCATCAAACGTCAACTCAAATATTGAACTGGTTACTCTCTTTGCATATGGTATAATGGAACTGATAAGGAGTGTCTTTTGGACACTTGAATCCTCCTTTTTAACCGAGGTGAGACAATGGACGACTTGGACTTCCAGTATTGCTCACCATTACCCCTTCTCAAGATTGATCCGGAGAGAATATGTGAAGGACCAAGCTTGCAAGTGAGCAATACTGAACTTGAAACCAAGAGCGCATCACCCCAACAGATGCGCTTAAGCCAACTGATTCATCCTTTGATCACTTTCCATTTCCTTTGGACCACAGGTCTCCTCATGACTTAGGTGATGGTCCTCCTTGTGTGTCCTTTGATCTAGGAGCGCAACAGCCAAACAACCGGTTCTACACACAACCTTTCTTTCCATGTTCAACAATATACATCATGTGTAGGCTCAGAACAGCATGGACAAATCCTTATTCTTTGTCTCAGTTTGATGATAGACATAGAGCACCTCTTGTGTACCTGAAATATCACTCAAACTCTAGCAAGAATCAGATCACACACTTGGATCAGACCGTGATAACTCACCAAGTTTGATCCCACAGTTTAAGAAAATTAAATGGACATAATCTAGAAAACTCATTCAGTTCAAATCTATGCAAGCTATCTTCACTAAATGCTCAAGTATGATAACTCATCAATACAAGACATTTAGGTTATTTTTGTGATCAATTAAACAATGATATGCTCAAATGAGAAAACTAGAGATTGTACAACTCATCTAATCACTTTAACCACCATATGAATGCAATACAAGATTAGGAAACTCTCCTAGAACTTTAGCAGTGCAACACTACAAAAACAATGGCTAAACAACTCGCTTAGACCAGACACCACACATATAATGATTCTAGGAAAGAAACTACTCATAACCATGCTAGCTAACTCAAACACTCCTAGAACATTGTACATGCAACATAACACAACTAAAACAACCTGAAACAATTAAACAAGCTCATATTAAAGTTCAAGAAGTTAGCTTACAATTCAAGGAACCTGAGCTAGTTTTTTGTATCTCCATGGACATGGTTCATCTGAACTTGTAAGGTTTGAGGTGTGGGTGAAGGTCTCAACACTTCTTCTTGATATGTACATCTCATTTTCAGTGGTCACACCTAGTCCTCTCCCCTCATCCTTCTTGTAATGCGCCCTATGTGACTGAAGGGAGGCGGCTTCTTGATTTGCTAGAGAAAGAGATTCATTTTATTCAAACAATCCGTGTGAGCCATGTTCCGTTTGGACTTGGGAACACACCTCATCAAGCATGAGAAGCTTCTCTGGCCCCAAAATGTGCTTAATGAGGTCAATATAGATCGGATTGAGGATGAGAAGGAGTCCAAACACCTTGTCTTGCTCTCTTCTTTCATTGAGGATGTTTGAGTCTGTTGTAGATGGTCTCAACGAATCAAGCTCAGCCCACATGGAGTTAAACCTGCCAAAGTGATCATTAAACTTCATCTCCTCCTGAGACATGTTGTTTATGTCCTTCTTGAGCTCTCACACTCGGTTCAAGTTGGATGAGTTGCCATAAACCTTGTGGAGAGTCTTCCAAAGTTCTTCGGCACTCTCACAATATGAGTAAGCCTCCATAATGGAAGCTACGAGTGAGCTTTGGAGGAAGGAGTTTTGGACCAGTGGACAATAGGGAGTACCAACTGATTTGCCAGAAGTTGAGCTTGAAACTGGACTTTGATGAAGCTTGTTGGACTGAGCTGAAGCTTTCTTGAGTTGCAGAGACTAAAGTTCTCCTTTATCTTGAGTTTTAGTGAGTCTCTTCCCTTTTAGAAAAGCTTTTGACCGGAGGATACAAGGATGCACATAAACAAAGTTTAAAGAGAAATTTGAAAGAAACATGTTTACGGAAGCTTTTATGGATTTTCAGGAGCTTAAAGTTCTGATACCATGTTAGAAAATAAGTAACCAGGATGAACAGTCTAAGAACAAGAGAGATGAGCTGTGAATCTAGAAAGTAAAGAGAGAGAGAGAGTGTGTGTAGAAAATTGTTTGTAAAATAGAGAGTAAAAAGAGTAAATGAAAAAGAAAGTCTTTCTCCTTAGATTAGTTTGTGTCTTACAGGTGATTTAAATACACAAAAGAGAATGATTAAACAAAAAATAAACTAGAGGCAAGTGGTTTTATGTGACAGATTTAGGTTCCAAAAATTCAAATTCAAGTACACTCTATTGTTTCCAACGGTCGAATGAATAAGTTTTTGTTTATGGGTTACCGTGGTAATGGCTCACTGTGAATGAAAAGATGTAGATGAGTTAACTGTGGATATGTTTGGTCAGACCATCCAATGACTCTTTTCTTTTAGTCATGTCTTCTTTATTCCAACAACACAACAACTATTTCTTCCTTCTTCATTCCAATACTTTTAACGATAAGATCTTTTAATGTTTTCTTTTTTTTTTAACTTTGATATATTCCGCGAAGATAATTATGTTATGAATATAGCTTAATCTTCATCATCTTTGTGAGTGAAGTTATAAATCATGGTTGGTTTTGTTTTAAAAAAGTATCTATTAAAGTATAAAGAATTACACCCTAGGACAGTTTTAAGTTATTTATTACATAATGGGACAGTTTATGCTACTAAGACATTTTTTTCTAACAATTCTTTTTTTTCTTAACTAATCTAGTTTGTTTTGGACGAGATTTAATCACAACCATTCATTTCATTTGTAAATTCAATGGCCAAAATTCAACAAAAATAAAGTGGACCTCTCTATTTTTCTTCTTCGTTTACTTCCATCTAATTTTTCCATTTTCTAAAGAATTGATATATGTTTTCAGCTTCTTTTTTTACAATAATTTTTTTATTAATTTATGATCTTTATTATTCGATCTATCTTTTGAGATATGTCAAGGTGCATCTTTAATGGTGGTGTTATGGTACAATGGCATAAACAGTAGAGAAGTTAATGACTTTGACATAAACGACATCATAGACGTAAACAACGTTGGAAACGTCGTCGGCCATGGTCATCATGCTCGGGACTAGAGTTGTAACAGCCAGAATCGTAGTCGTTTTAGTCTCAGAGTGAAGAAAAAGCTTCTCTGATACAACAATGGTGAACTTTAGATTATTTGCACATTTAGTCCTCCAACTTTTGTTTATTTTTCAATTTATCTTAAATTTATTTTCTGTTTACGCTTGTTCACGAATTGTTGAATTATGCACTTCAAACTCTGTCAAATGCAAACTTTGAATTATGCACGACAACTATGTTGTAATCTGTGAAGATATATATTGTTTTAACAATATATGATGTACACATGTGAAAATGTACACATGTACACCTATAATCTGTGTATTCATGTAAACTTATACACATGTACACATATATATACTCACATATAATAAATGTACAATTTCACAACAAATATGGGTTCGTCACTAATCACATACAATTACTATTTATATCGATGTACACATGTATAAAGTTACATACAACTACTATTTATATCGATGTACACATGTATAAAGTTACTGTAAATCAGAAACTTGAAAATATAAATTGATTGGGTTGTCATCCAAATCAAAAGTTTTGCTATCGTCCATGGTTCACAGTTTCATTTACCTCCACTTATCACATACAACTACTATTCTTTTGATTCATCTTCGATGTACACTTGTACGCGACACATGTTGTACACGTAGACGGGACACATATTATACACAACATAATTATATACAAACAATAATCTTTCTACATGGAAACATATTTTAATTGTACATAAGACAATAATCTTTGTACATGAAAGCATGCTTCTATGTTGAAACTGATCGATGAGACAAAGTTTACGGAAAAATATTTTACAACTGCACGACTTTATACATTCAAAACTAGGTTTGAAAAGTTTGACTTAGAAGGCAAAAATTTAGTAAAACCTTGTTTGCATTCTATGTACGTCATTTTAGTTTAACATGATCTATTTTGTTTTTTATTTTAGTATTTTGGTTAAGTAATCATCAATTTACTTATAATAGGTGTATAACTTTACCACAAACCTTGATGAATTCATCACTTATTACAGATAATTACTATTATTTTGATTCACCATCGATGTACACATGTACACATCGCAAGATGTACACAACCAAACTGTTCACAAACACCAATTTCTTTATTGAAACATATCACTGAATATTTGTTACGGATGTACATGTTGCCAGCCAAAAATTTGACTTCTCGTAATTAGTAAAACATATATATATATGTGTGTGTGGGTATATATATCATTTGAAATTATATATGTAAGACAATCAAAACTTTAGATGTGTTTAATAGATTATTAATCATGTGTGCTCGAGCGTTTTTAATTTTGTGATATGTATATATAAAAGAAACAAATATTGTTATTTTGTATAAAATTTGTTGATGTTCACAAGTATGTGTATATGTGTACAACAAAGGTGAATCACATTATTTGAAAAAGTTGTACACATATAACTGAACTAATATCAATTTACTTAAAAATAATAAAATACATAACATAATAGATCAGTTCTAATGATGAAGGTGTAAATAACAATATATGTACATATGGTTTTGTGTGTTGTTCATATCTCATAATTTTAATGATTTTACTATTTAGTTTTAGTTCATATAATTTATTTTATAATTCATTTTGATTTATTTTAGGTATATATATGTTTAGTTGCATTAGCTGAGGTTAGAGTATATAATTATTTAATTTGAGCTAAATCAAAGAGAAGATTTTCTATTTTGAAAGTTTGTGGATAATTTTTTTTGTGTACATAATGTTATGTACATGTGATCACATAAAAATATTATTAGAAACATCGTAGACAAGAAAAGATTTAAAGATATTTATCATTTCATTTAGTTTCTTAATCATTTTAAGATGTATTTGAATATACATATATGTACATTTAAAAGTATGGGACCAAACAATTTTTTTTAATCAGAAATTTGTATCAAAAAACAAAATAAAACAAACCGGCAGGTATCAAGTATTATAAAGAGCATTCAAAATATTTTTTGAGTTTCGATTGCACAATTAAAATTTTAGGCCAAATTCATAAACAAATATGAACAAATGAGAAATTTCAGATAAATTAGAGAATAAACAAGAGTTTGAGGATCATATGTGCAAATAATTTAAACCTCACCATTATTGTTCTGATGAAGCTTTTTTGTTGGACTGCGGCTACAGTGAAGAAGAGACGAGTTAACTTTGACACAAATTATTGTAGAGTATCCAACAAAATTGATAGATCCGGTGGTGGAAGCAAAGTCGGAATGTTGACGAAATTCTTTGACTGCTTCGGCGAAACCGTTCCTATCTTCATTACACGGTTGAATCCTTACAGGTACAGTTACCAAAAAAAATGAAGAAGATGAAATAATGAGTGGGTCCACTTAGTTATATATAAATTATATTTTATTTAGAAAAGAAAACTTAGTTAGAAAAAAAGGTAATAATTAGAAGAAAGTTAGAATAAAGTGTCTAAGGAGCAATAACTGCGGGGAAAGGGCCTATTTCAACACGAACTTTAGGCATCGTTTTTTTTCCTTCACGGACTTTGCAATAGTGCGTATTTCATCATGAACTTAATTTTTTTAAAAAAATCCTATATGAACTTTCAAAATGGTGCATATATATATGTTGACCGTCAAAGGTGTTAGTCAACCGTTTAAAAAGAGCTTATTTCAACACGAACTTTATGCATTGTGCCTTTTCCTTCACAGACTTTGCAATAGTGCGTATTTCATCATGAACTTTAATTTTTTTTTTAAATCCTATATGAACATGCAAAATCGTGCTTATATATATGTTGATCGTCAAATGTATTAGCTAATCGTTAATTATTAAATCAACGTCGTTTATAGGCATGGGCATTCGGGTCCTCGGGTCTGGTTCGGGTCTGGTTCGGGTCGGGTCATCTCGGGTTCGGGTCGGGTCGTCTCGGGTTCGGGTCCTTCGGGTCTTAGAGCTTAGGACCCGATAGGGTAATTTGAAAATTTTGGTTCCGGGTCGGTTCAGGTTGCCTCAGGTTTGGGTCGGGTCGGGTGAAGGATATAGGACCCGTTAATACCCGAGTATTTTTGGTTCTTAAATTTTCGGGTTGGTTCTCGAGTAATCGGGTCGGTTTTTTGGGTAATCGGGTTGGTTTTCGGGTAATCTGATCGGTTTTTGGGTAATCAGATTGGTTTTCGGGTAATTGGGTTAGTTTTTGGGTAATTGGGTTGGTTTTTTGGGTAATCGGATCAGTTTTTGGGTAATTGGGTCGGTTTTTTGAGTAATCGGGTTGGTTTTCGGGTAATCGGGTCGGTTTTCGGGTAATCGGGTCCTAAACTCTAAGACCCGAAGGACCCGAACCCGAGACGACCCGACCCGAGGACCCGAATGCCCATGCCTACAAACGACGTTGATTTAATAAATTAACGATTAACTAATACATTTGACGATCAACATATATAAGCACGATTTTACATGTTCATATAGGATTTTTAAAAAAATTTAAAGTTCATGATGAAATACGCACTATTGCAAAGTCCGTGAAGGAAAATGCACAATGCATAAAGTTTGTGTTGAAATAGGCTCATTTTTAACGGTTGACTAACACCTTTGACGATCAACATATATATAGGCACCATTTTGAAAGTTCATATAAGATTTTTTTTTTAAAAATAAGTTCATGATGAAATACGCACTATTGCAAAGTCCGTGAAGGAAAAGGCACGATGCGTAAAGTTTGTATTGAAATAGGCCCTTTCCTCCAATAACTGCCCTATGATGTAATAAAAACATAGAAACTGCCCTACAGTGTAAAAAGCTCATTAAAGTATATACACATCTCACAAGTTAATGATATAGTCCTAGTGGCGCAGTCGTATTGGTTCATAGATTGTCACTTGGGTGGCATGGGTTCGATGCCAATTAATTGATATCATTTTTAAGCAAACCGAAATGATAAAACGACGTTGCTTTAAAATTAGCGATCGAGTTACATTTTTTGAATTACTAATATAGTAATATACAATAACAGAGTGTTCAAGAAATTGAAATTTTACAGAAGCTATGAAGGAGGAGGAACCACGAACTCAACAACAATAGTATCTTCCACATAACCACCAACCTTCTCCTCCTCGTGAGCCTCAACTTCTCCAATATCCTTAAAATACACAACCGACGCAATCGAGAAACCCTTTGCTCTCGCCGGAGAGAAGTTTTCCCCCACAGTTCCTTGACACATCTCCTTAACCACTTCCATAATCTCCTCCTTCGCTTTCTCGGTGACGTTCTCTTTCACCTTCACCAACGTGATCTTCGCAACAGAACCTGCAGGAGGTTTCAAGATTCCTGG
The DNA here is from genome assembly GCA_012274485.2 of Sinapis alba. Taxonomy (NCBI): domain Eukaryota; kingdom Viridiplantae; phylum Streptophyta; class Magnoliopsida; order Brassicales; family Brassicaceae; genus Sinapis; species Sinapis alba. The sequence goes on from MU106017.1 coordinate 139,687, forward strand.
GACTTGATCGGCGATCCAGTCAACGGACATGATGTCTTCCCATATAGGCATGGTTTCCTCCACGACGCGAAGGTGGTCGGGATGTGCGACGTACGCGCTGAGATCTTCTTTGGATCTGTACCGGCTGTGGAGGACGTGAGTGAAGGCGGAGGATGATCTGAGACGGTGGATAGGAGCGGCGGAGATGTAAAGAACTTGGTCGATGGTAGCGAGGTTGTTGAGGCCGTTGAGCATGGCGTCGATCTTGAGAGAGTCAACGTCGTCTTTGACTTTGAAAACGACGATGTGCTCGATGATCTGAGACATGGCAGCGTAGTGAGGAGAAAGGAAGCGGAGGTTCAAATGTTAAGAGATAACAAAATTGATTGGGAATGGGATAAAAGAATCTCTAGTCAAGATAGTCCAAAAAGAATATGATGTTTTAAATAATAATCCAAAAGTTCAAATAACTAAAGATTAAGTTAAAGAAAATTCAAAAAATATTTTACGTGTATTTTTTCATCTTCAAATTTATAAAAGATATTCATAATAATTATTTTATCGAAATTTTAACAATATATATTGAGAAATTCCCTTAGATAACCTCATTTAGTTTGTTTGTCACAAAATAGCTTTTAAAGAAGAAAATGACTAAAATATTTTTTTTAGAAACAAAAAAATTCATTTATATGCATTTATATCCCTAGGGTTAACTAATTTGGACTTTAGGGTTTAGAGTTAAGGGGTGGGTTTGGGGTTAGGGTTTCAAATTTTCAAATAAAAATAAAAAAAATCAAATTTTCAAAAAAAAAAAGTCTATTTTGGTCATTTTATTTTTTGAGGGCTATTTTTGTGACAAAAACTTAAAAATTGCTATTTAAGAGAACTGCCCATATATATTGGGCAAAATATCACAAAATAACTTTCAAAAAATAAAATAATCAAAATAATTCTTTTTTATTTTGAAAATTTTAATATTTATTTTTTATTTTTAATATTTGAAACTTCTTAAGTTTATAAATGTATATTTATATTTTTAATGAAATATTATGGTCATTTTCCTTCTTGAAAGTATTTTTTGTGAAAATAAAAAAAAATTAGCTATCAAAAACTTTTCATATATATTTAAGAATATTTTTCGACCTTAAACCAATAAATCTGAACACACCATAAATAAGTTTTCATTAACTATCAAAATAGGTGTTTTGTCCGCACATATGGACAAAATTATTTTATAATTACTTATTAATACAAGTAGTAGTTAAAATATTATAATATAAATTATTATTTATGTTTTCATTTGAAATTTTTTATGTATTATAATTTTGATTTGTTTTTCAATATATTTTTTTTAATAAATAAATTTTAGAAATAACTTAATATTTTCTTTTTTTTTTTAATTTATATAAAATTAATAATTTTACTTGATTAATATTTAGTTATATATTTTCTGTTTTTTATTTTTTATTTTTTTATTGAATGATTTTTGGATAACTACACAATACATATAAAAATTATCTTTTTATTTTAAATATGTTTTTATTTTTGGCTGATATATATTTTTTATTCATTAAAGGTATAAATGATATTAACCGTTTTAACTTTTAACGTGAAAGTTTCGTTGCGAAAAATGAGTTCGCAAATAATAATATAGATAGATATCAAACATTTTAACTACATCATGGTTTAAATAATTGATGGAAAAAATGTTTCTAAAATACTAAATATGAATTAGTTTACACATTGAAGCAAAATATTTTACAAATTTAAAATTAATCTACGGTTAACGAAAATAAAGAATAGTTAGATCGAACTATAATGAGTCTAAAAGGCTATTCTCAGAGCATCTCCAATGTAAAATTCTAATGTTTTTTCTAAAACAGAATAAAAAAAATATGGAGTAAAAATGCTTTAACCTTATTCAATTTTTTATTTTATAATAGAATAACAAACAAACAAAAAATAAATTACTTTATTTATGAAGTATACTCCATGCTCTATCTTATTCCAGTTTTTGAAGTAAAAGTAAAGTGGGGTTGGATGCCCTCAGTTATCCATTAGATGAACCTACAACATGTGTGTTTGTTTGTGGGGGAGATTGCGGCCTAGGATTCCTAAAAAGTTTAATCAGCTTTGACATTAACGTACGATCAGCTTTATCTTTAGTAAGTTGTATTTAAAATGTTTAATTTTATGCTTTAACGATTTTGTGAATTTAAATACAATTAATTTTGGATGACATTTAGTTAATAATACAAAGACAAAAAGAGAAAACCAAAAGAAATTGATGGACTCAAATCAAATCCTCATTCCAAGGTGATTTGTACCTTTACCTAATTGTGTTTTTGTTTGTACGTACGTGTCTGATAACATCACACGTGTACATATCCTCACCTATACGGCATATTCACCTCAACTACATCGGAGTATAACGTAAAAATTAAAACTAATTAACTATAAACTCATAATTTCTGATTAATTTTTGACTGAATAAACTTCATTAAAAGAGTAAGGATTTTTCAAACGCATGGCCAAAACATAAAAAGATTTTCCTATAAATTTTATAGTTTTATTTTAGTAGGTTATACTCCATCTATATCTATTTGTAAAATGATGCATGTTTTAATTTTTTATGTATTAATAAAATATATTTAATTTTAGTAATAAATACATATAATTTTCTGATTCTCAATTTCTAATAATTTTAAATAAATAAATTCAGTAAATACAATTAATCTTTTTAAATTATAACTAATTATTATTATGTTATAAACATGCATTAAGAATATAAATTTTTATGTTATGTAAAGAGTGTTATTTTGACATATTTCATATAGATTTAAAATTATAAAATATACTAATATATATTTTTAATGTAAAATTAATTAAATTTAAATAATTTAAATAAAAATTTATTGGTTATTCAAAAGAGTAAAAATAGATTTGATATGTAAAGTTGTAGTAGAAACGTACAATAATATTATTTTGAAAAAAATAAAGACAGTTTAAAATTAAAAAATAAATTCTATATTCAATCAAATGCAAAATTATCATAAATAAAAATAAAATTAACATTTACCATCTATAACCAAACTAAAAAAAAACATTTACCATTCAAGACCATCATAATTCATTAATATACAATATAAAACAATAAAATTGTAAAGAAACATAATGAATAAAGCACAAATACAATATTTATACAAATTTTGATGCATACTTAAAATTAAGTCTACTCATTTTCTTAAAAAAATTGGAGTCAAACCTGATTCGAACAAAAATATTTTAGGTATGAGAATATATCTGAATATATTATGTACATGAATATGATAACTATTTTTAGATTTAATATCCAAAAAATATTTAAAATATATAAATAATATTCAGAATATCTAAAAATAAATATCTAAAATAGTTAAATAGTACTCAAAATACCAAAAATACTTAAAATGTTTATTGATTCACCATCCAAATATTCAAGTCAAACCAATTTTATGTTAAGTTTTGGTATTTTAGCATACATTATTCAAATTTATAAGTTATATATTATTTCAATTTTCAGATTTTAAGAAATTTAAATTATATATAAATTTTAAAATTTTAAAAATAATTTAAATGAGTTATCCAAACCCGAACCAAAATTTTTAAATAATTGAATGGGACAAAAAAATTTAACCCCGAAAACCTGAAACCCGAATACACCCTAACTGAACCCGAATGGGTATCGAAACGCCCACCCCTAATTTTAGCGAATTGAATACGTAAAAAATCTACCAAAAATATTAATTTGCAATTAACCAGAATTTACTCAGAATTTGACTTCTGTAGAGTAGACTTAATCTGCTTTTTGCAATTGACCGATTTTGATATTTCAGAAGTAGACTTCATAAAAAGTTTACATCATTGTAGACTTCATCTAAAATCTATTTGAAAATCTGATATATTAATTTTATATTTGACTAAAATAAAAAAAAATTGAAGTTTTTTTGGTAAACAGAGACATAACTAGAAATCTACATTTGATTTACTTTTCGGTAATTTTTTAAATTTTTAGTCAAACACAAAATAATATATTTCTAAAGTAACTTCTATGATGTTTACCAAAATATCAAAGTTTTGGTCAAATGCAAAAACTAACTTCTTATACATATATTTATTTGTAAATGTACCAAATTTCTTTTTTTTTGTTTTCTGTTTTTAAAGATAAATGCGTAGACTTCTCATAAAGTTTACAGTGCAAAAAAATGTTTTTTTTTGGGTTAACTGGCAAACAATCAAGTACGCCTACGTCTAATTGTATACATACAAGTAAGTATGATGTCACTGAATAGATCTAGACAATGACAAAAACCAAGTGATAAGTTATATTTTCCAGTGTAGTTTGTTTCCAGATTTTTCTACTGTTTCAATTGTTACCAAAATAAAAGATAGTCTAGTGTTTTTATATGAAAAATTCATCAAAATATAAAAGGTGTGCCACTACAAGAAAATCTCTGATTAACTACGATATTTTACGAGGAAAATGCTGATTCATTAATCTACATCGATTATACAAATACTTTATATGAAAAAACAAATTTAACGTAGTTTCATAGTAAAATAACGTATCTTTTTATTCATCGTAGAATTAAAATAATTTGATGTGGACTTTACGTGGAAAAAGCATTTCGTCGTAACGTCGACGTTATCTAGCTTGTATATTACGACAAAATATTTTATGTCTTTTTAGCGAGGAAATTTTGAGTTTACCTACTTATTAGTTGTAAACGTGAATTTCGTTGGGTTTACAAACTATGTTTTCTTATAATTTCGTAGTAAAATCTCAACTACTAAGTTCAAAAATTTCTTATAAATATGTGACTTGTCTTTCAAATAAAACACATAAAAACAAAGCAAAAAAAAACAAAGCAAAAAAAATGTTTGGTGATGGAAATATTTTTGAGTTGCAGAGTTTGATGTATATGCACAAAGATGCTAACGGAAAGATGCTAACGGAGAGTTGTGAAAGAATTTCTCGAGGGGATGGAAACATTTTTATACATCAAACAGATTCTACACCGCTCACGCAGAAAGCGGTAAGATGTTATGTCCTTGTCGGAAATGCAACAATACAAAATTTGCCTCTCGTGAAAATGTATGGAAACATTTAGTAAATAGATGTTTCACGTCGTATTACTATATTTGGTTTCAACATGGAGAATGTTATAATTATGAGAATGAAGGTAGTAGTAGTAATTATAATTTTCAGAATGAACTTGTTGATCATTTGCCTAATGAAAATAATTACCATCAGGAGGAGCAAATGGTAGATTATGATAGGGTTTATAAAATGGTAGTTGGCGCATTTGTAGCTGATGTAGTTGAAGAACCTAACATAGATGGAAATTGTTTTTATGAAATGTTAGATGATGCGAATCAGTCAATCTACAGTAGTTGTAGAGAATGTCTCTCTAAATTATCGTTAGTAGCTAGGATGATGAATATTAAAACTGATCACAACTTACCTGAAAATTGCATGGATGCATGGACAAACTTGTTTAAAGAGTACTTGCCGGAAGACAATGTGTCAGCTGATTCTTATTATGAGATTCAGAAATTGGTTTATAGTCTTGGGTTGTCTTCGGAGATGATAGATGTTTGCATCGAGAATTGCATGATCTACTAAGGAGATGATGAGAAGTTAAAAGAATGTCGATTCTGCAAAAAGTCATAATTTAAACTGCAAGGACGAGGGTGTAATAGGGCACCGTACCAAAGAATATGATACCTACCAATTACATACATATTGAAAAATTGTATCAATCTGAGAAGACTGTTGGAGGGATGAGATGGCATGCCGAACATACTCAGACATATGGTGAGATCAGTCATCCATCAGATGCAAGAGCTTGAAAATATTTTAATAAGATACTTTCAGATTTTGCTAGAAATAGTCGGAATATGTATCTTGGGTTATGCACATATGGATTTAGTCCATTTGGAATATCAAGGAGACAATATTCTTTATGACCAGTCTTTTTTACGCCATAGAACCAACCACCGGAGATGTACATGCAACATGAGTTTCCATTCTTAACCATATTAATATTTTTTATCAAAGTTACACCTTGTGGAAAAATAATCAGTAGAGAAGAACCACTTTTGTAAGAAGAACACATCAATGAACTCGAGGAACCTGAACAACAAGTTGATGATATCCTTCTCATTGATCCGTATAATCGTGAATACGAAGATCTTCATAACGGTACCACGGACGAAGTTGTTGAAGATGAGTTTGATGAAAATGATGATGTCTCTAGTGATGACTCGAATGTCAACGATGTATCCAAATGATGATGTAATTTTTTTCTTTATATAAATCAAATGATGAACTTTTAGACTGTGTTCAGTTTATTTAATTATGAAAATTACATTAATAAACTAATTTTAGGGTTAGGCAAAATTTTAAGAGATTTATGGATTGAGGGTTTAGAAAGTAGAGATGAAGTTTATAAGTTATGAAACTTGGGTTTGGGGTTTGGGATTTTAGGGATTCATAATAAATCATCGTAAATTTATTGCTTAAAGAAAACGCGGATCTTGTTTATTCCTCATAAAGATTCATCGTAAAGTCCTCGTTTAAAGAAAAGCGGATCTGGTTAATTCCACATAAGACTACGAGGTGTTTACGACGAAATCAAAATATAAAAATGTGGCCTGATTATTTTCTCGTAAAGATACATGAATTTTACTACGAAATATAATTCCTTATATATACACGAACCATGCCTCCCTTCTCATTTTGCAACTATTGCCTCTCATATGCCAAGGTATTCACATCTCTCTACTCTCTCTCTAGTTTAGATTATGTGGTTAGTCAGGATGATTAAGATTAGATTATGTGGTTAGTTAGGGTGATTAGGTTTAGATTAAGTGATTAGTATAGAGAATTTTAAAATACGTTTAATAATCTTATTAAATTTTCTTTGATTAATAATCTTAATTATTAAATTTTATTTGATTAATAATCTTAATTATTAAATTTTATTTGATTAATAATCTTAATTATTAAATTTTATTTAATTAATAATCAATTTTTTTATTAATAATCTAATTAAATTTTACTTAATTAAAAATCTTATTAAATTTTACTTGATTAATAATCTAATTAAGTTTTACTTGATTAATATTCTACGTAAATTTTACTTGATTAATAATTTTATTTAAAAATTTTTTTTTGAAGATGGTTAGGAAAAATAAGCTTATATCTCATTACATAGACATGTTTAGTGTGCCTAGTAATCATACAAACACATCATCTTTTTCAGCTTTCGGTTCTTCAGTTCTGGATACGGTTCCTGAATCTCGATTTTCTCAGAGAGTCTCCCAATCGCCTTCTTTTGCTGCACCACTGTTGGTTCCTCCGTTTGCTGCACCACCGGCGCATCCTTTTGCGACATCGTCTTATGGTCAAAGACGGGATGACGAGACTTCTTAGCTACGAAGTAAATTGAGTGCGACGCAAACTCAAGTGAATTCACTCGAAAGTTTTTTCGACGTTTTAGCGGCTGGAAATCCGCTATTAAAGAATTTGTTGCAGGTGAGACGGGCGAGACTTGGGATTCCACATCCACGCTTCACAGAAGAAGAGACGGACCTCGAAAGAAGGAATCATAATTTTTTTCCTGGAGTTTCCCAACTCTTAACTTCTTTTTTTCTTTTTCTTTTTATTATATTATAAATTTGAAACTTGAATATTTATAAAATATTTTCAAATTTTTCTATTATTTAATTTTTTTATAATTTTAATAATTTTTGAAATTCAATATAATTTTATTTTTTAAATATAGATAAATGTTTACAACTACTTAACGAGAAAATATAACTAGTAGTTTACATGGAAGCAGAAGTAAGTTCCACGTAAAATTAATTTTGAATTTACTATGAAATACACGCTATTTCCTTGTAAAATTAATGTGTATTTTATATCATCTATTTTACGACGAAAAATATCATCGTTAACTTCATGTACTTTACGACGAATATTGGTACGTGGCCTTTTATGATGAAATGTGTTTCACGTTACTTTACAACGATTAGACAAATATATATGCATAACGAAGAATGTGTAATGACGAAATGCTTTTCATGGTTATTTTTTCGTAAAGGGAACTTTACAAAAAAATAACCACGATTTTGGTCGTCGTTATGTATATGTTTTTTTGTAGTGTGTTCTTAAAAATAAAGGTAACAAAAGTTTTTAGATGAAAAGAGGAAATAAGAATAAATAAATTTAGTTAGTGTAGAATAAGGAGAAAATATACATATTTTATGATTTTAAAGTTTCAAATTTATAGTTCATCGTTTGTAATAATTAAAAATTTAGGGTGTTTATGATTTTTAATATTTTGAAAAAATTAATAATATTGATATTTTGTAAATATTTGGAATAGTTAATTATTATGTTGGAACTTTTTGGTAAAAAAATATTGACAAAAAAAAATTATGTTTACATTTGAGCTTAAAATTTAAGTTATTTTAGTGAAATTCAAAAGTACATTTAAATGATAATTTTTAAAGAAAATATAAAAAAGAGAAAGAGTATTTAAAAAAAATCCTAAAACATTCATCTTTATAAAACGGATAAAGTATTAGATTTATCATTATAAAATAAAACGTAAAATAAATCTGTAAGTTCAAAAATATAATTTCTTTAGTCAATTTTGTTTTTTAAAGATTAAAACTAAATTCAAATTTGATTTATTCATCGATCGATGATGTACATCCTAACGTGACATCGGATTCTAAAGTTACCCTTTGTGACGTATAAAAAATAAATAGTGCACGGATGAGTGTAAGTTAATATTTTCAATCATAAGATGCGTACGTACTCCTGCTAACATTATTTAAGTGAATAACATTTTATTATTCATAAGATATTAAAGGAAAGAAGTAAATGGAAAGGAAAAATATGATGAGAAAATGAATTATTAAATTATCATAGCTATTATGTCATCTACTTACCTATTCTCTATATCGGTATAATCCTATACAATTCGTTATAACTCGTAATTATTAATTTTAATTAAAAGGGAGTAAGAGAAAAAGAGAGAAAATGATGGAAAATGCCGCACGAGTCCTTTCATTGGATTCCCTTCAAAAATGATACTCCAACATTTTGTACATGTCTTAACATATTCTTTCTTGTCCTTTTCACTAACTGAATTCAACTTTTTAAAAATTACAGTATACATTAATAAAGTAATTTCTTCAGTTTTCAAATAGATTTATTTTACACAGTATTTTTTTCAAATTTTATTACCTTAAAATCCAACAACTTAATAGTTCAATATTGTAAATTTTTTTGATTATATCCAAAACTTTTGTATCCATATTCTGCATCCACTACTTTGTGCTGTAACTAAAAAATTTCCTTTCCTATCGAACTTATAACATATTTTGAACTCTGATCAAAAGATTTTAACTTGAGATATCACTGATTCTTTTTTTAAAAATACAGTATCAAGTCATGACTTTTTCAAATACCCGATAGAATGGATATAGATATCAAGGACGTTGTTGAAGAGATTACGAATAAACTGATGCCTAAAACCGGTAAAGTATCATGTAAAACAATAACCCAGCTCGTAATTAACTCAAACCAAAATACAAACAAAACTGCAAATCTGACAATCCCGAAATGTTAGCAAACATCATTCCGTTACAGAAAATATAAAAGGTTACAAAATAACTCATTAAAAAGAGATAGGGTGTTTGATTAATTATAACCTACCACAAATTCAAATTTATCAAAACCTAAAAAATACCAAAGAGAGAAAAAAACAAGTCAAGAAGAAAAAAGCAAAACATCACAGTACTACATTCTCTATAATATACCTTCAATTACTGTATTTGAACCAAACTAGAAGCTTGAGATTGATCATACTATGAGAACAACCACAAAACCCTAACTATATACTTATTTATTGATTTGTTGACCATGTGCGACAAGAAAGAAAAGCTCCACATCTGGTGGAGCAAAGAAAGAGATTTGTCTCCTCCCCGAAGCAAAGTTTTGCGTCACCCTTTGCTTCTTTGGTGCCGGTGGACACGTCAGCATCTCCGGTATTCGTGACTTCTTAGATATCGGAGTACAACATCCACTGGATGGAATCGTTGACGTTGACGTGGCGGTTGAAGATATTGAAGTGGATGATGATGTTGAAGTGACGTCACTATTGATACTACATGGAGAAGTTGGGTTCTTGATTCTTTTTCTTCTTCTTGTAGTTGTTGTTCTTATTGGTTTCTTTCCTTTTGATGCCATTTTAAGACCAAACTAAGAGAGAAGAGAAGTAGGAGAGAAAAAGAAAATGTGTGAAACTATTATAAATGAGGAGTATATGTGTATGATAAACCTTAGTGGAAGTTTCACTTTAAAGCTCTTAAATTTTGACTAGAAAAGTTTATATCAGGAGAGAAGAAAAAGCCAAAAAAAAAAAGAGAGATTGATTAGTATTTGGAAACTAAAGAAAAAGGGTTTCTTTTTGGTAGAGGATCAATGCATGTAGCAAGTCACTGTGTAAAGTGTGAAATGGGTACGCTTTATTTTACTTAAATGTTCATAAAATAAAACAATAGCAAAATAATAATAGTATTTTAGGATTATCTCGTCAATTCATGGACATTTTACCAAAACTTAGTAGTTTATCACCATGTAATTTTACATGACTTATCCCTTCATGCATTTATAAATTTATCAATGATAAAAGTAAATATAGAAGATTTCGGTTCATAATTAACAATAAAACACGAATTGATAACAAGCACTTGTAGATCATACTCCCTCCGTTTCATATTAAGTGTCGTTTTAGAGAATTTTATGATATTAATTTTTTTCTTAACAATTAATATTTTTTTATTTTTGTTTTTTTTATTTTTTATAAATAAAATATGATGTGACATATTTTTATTAGTTATCCTTTAAATAGTGAACTTATAGGTTTACCTTAGAAAGTGAACCCAAGAATAGGGGTGAACTAAAAACAAGACAGATTATTTTTTTAAAAACATAACTGTATTATTTAACTAAAAACAAGACAAGTCTTCCACTTGATGGTGAAGATATTATATTTTTCTTAAAAACATTATTTCCTTGGAGGTATTAGGTGCTATATAGAAATTTGCTTATTTATCTATTTAGCCTTTTGTTACAAAGAAAAAGAAAAGCAAAAGAAAAAAAAATGCAGAGTGCAGGAAGAGTAAAAATTAAACTGAAGCAAAACTTCAATGTAGTATAAAAATAATTCACGTGGGATGGCATTTAAATTCATTGTATTTCATATACATGCATGGGGGTTTCTACATTCCAACTAGCACAATTATTTTATAGTAGAAATTATGTCATACACAATTATACTAATTTTAAAATATTAAACTTACATCTTTTATTTAACTAAAAACAAGATAAGAGCATCATTAACAATAGAGCACATATAAAACTCTTAACAAATAGGAAATATTGATATCTCAATTTTATAACTTTTTTATTTATTTTAAAAAGTTTAAGTCAATAATATTATGACATGTGAAAAATGTCTCTAGCAAATGTTTGAAGTGTTCTCAAACAAGAACATTTTTTCATTTTCTTTCTTACTTTATATATATATATATATATATTTTTTATGTTGAGAACATATGTGAGAACACCACTATTATGGATGCTCTAAAAGCATCTAAATTAATAAAACATAGATGAATCTCTCAAATAGTATTTATTTTAATTATTATTTATTTTAATATTTTTGTTTTAGAAATAAACCAGTAATTAAATGACAAATAAGATTTAAGTGCTCTAAAAAAATATATTGGAAAAAGCTCTTCTTCGAGAGCAGCTCTCTAATCTCTTTCTTACTTTATAATTACTTTTATTAAATTGAATCATAAAAAAACCCATCTAGAACTAGCATACCATTGTGAATGTCCTAAGAATATATTTAATTATTAAAATATTTTTATCTTAAAACAATTTTCCTTGGAGGTATTAGGTAGTATATACTCTTTCCGTATTTAGAATATGACGTTTTAGAATTTTTTTTGTTCCAAACTAAATGATATTTTTAAATTTTTAAGATAAAATTTATTAACAACTAATATTATATGACTAATATATTATTTAATTTATTTTACTATTGATTAAATTATAAACAGGTATATAATCTAGGTAATGATGTAAATACTTTATTTATCTATGTATATATTTCTAAAATGTCATTTATTAAAAATTATAAAGAGTATAATTTAGCTTATTTAGCCTTACGATTTTTTTTTTCTTAAGAAATAAGCAATGTTTAAGCCTCAGTTCAAAAATAAAAGCAGCGACAAGAAACTGCAGAACGCAGGCAGAATAACAAAATAAAGTTGAATTAAAACTTCGATGTAATATAAAAACAATTCACGTGGGATGTCATTTAAATTCAACGTATTTTATATTTATGCATGAGGTTTCTACACTCTAATTACCACTATTCATTTCGTTTATTTTAACTAACTAATCTTTTTGTGTTTAGTTGAGATTCTCTCAGTAAATCCGTAAGGGTTTAGTAGTTTTTATGTATAAACGGAAATATACATATACTACAAAAAGGCTAATTCCCTAAAGAAAGTACACAGTAGTCGAGGCTGGATCTTATCATGGTTCATGGGATCCAAACATAGGATTCACTGTTCACAAACGGCGAGTTAGATTCTCATTTGCCAAATTGCATAAATACATACACATATATGGTTAACGTTCATCTCAACTCCGTTTATAGTGAAGATGGTTTTTCTATGAGGTAGTTCAATTCAATTCATTTATTATATAAAATTTAGTATATAAATTCAAACCCAGATCATCTAGATCATGAGTTAAATGAGCAAACTCACAATCTAATATAATAAAAATAAAAAATAATTATAAAATAAAATATTAGAAGAATTTCTATAATATTATTCAAAATTTAAATATTAAAAAATTCAATACATTAATATTAAATATTAAATATTAAATAAAGCCAACACCAAAAAATTAGTTAAATTAAAGATAAATGATGATCCAAAAATCTATTTTGCTTGAGAATTTTCAGATGATTCATGTTCAAAGTCATCATCTATTCAAACTATAAAGTGAAAAATAGAACTTATATGTATATGTTCAGGTGCATGTAGTCCGCATCTTCACATATCTATTTCACCGAGTCTCTCTCTTCATTTTTATCAAAAGCTTATAATGAAAACTATTTTTTTATATAAGAAAAATGGAAGTTGTTCATATATTTATATATACGACCAAGCTCACGAGTTAGCTCATGTTTACTAAAAAAATATTCATATAATTTGTGATCTAAATTAAACTCGATCAATTAATTCATTTATTAAATGAACATAAAAAATAGAATTCGTGCTCATGAAAAATTGAGCAGAGCTGAACGAGCTCATGAATTGTAACTTATTTTGACACCCATATACACATATCACACAATATTTTTTTTTAATATAATAATAGTTCATTGAAAATTTCAACCCTTGAAAAAGGTTTTCAGAACAGTTTACACGATTCCGGTGGCTGGTAAAACGATGGCTCTAAGTTACGAGAAAGCAACAAACAACATAAAACAACTAATTTAAAGATACATAGACATCTGGGGAGGGAAAGAAAGCTTATGAACAATGTCCCAACTCCGATTGAACATGAGAAGGGACCTTAACTCGAAATGTCCCTCTCACTCATAAAAAAATCTCCATTCTCCTCATAATAAAAAACTATTTCTTTTTTAAAATAATATAAAGTGTTTCTTTTTTAAAACTATCTCCATTTCTTTCTTTTTTTTAAATCTACATTCTCCTCATAATAAAAATCTATTTCTTTTTAAAAAAAACTATTTCTTTTTTAAAACTATTTCTTTTTTAAAACTATCTCAACTCCGATTGCAAAATAATATACTTTCTACGACGATATTGTTCAGGTTATACCATTACAATCATATTTACGACCATTTAAAAGTCATACTATACTCAAGACTCATAAACATAGCTTAAACTTAAATACATTTTTCAAAATCTTTTTCAGTCTCTCTCTCTGAATTACTATCTAATTTTACTTTATTTATATTATCCATGATATATACTTCATTTTAATGATATTCTAAAAACAAAATTCATCAAAAACGGACATAAAATCAACACGAAACATAAAAATACAGTGGTGAAAAACATTTTCATTCTCTAAAAATTAACATCAAATATTATTTCTTAACATTACCCATGATAGAAACTTCATTTTAATGATATTCTACGGGAATTTTTTTTTTAACAAAACGGACATAAAATCAACAGGAAACACAAAAACACAAAAACACAGTGGTTAAAAACATTCTCATCCTCTCAAAATTAACATCAAAACTTATTTTTAACATTACCCATAATAGAAGCTTCATTTTAATGATATTCTACAAAAAAAAAACAACAAAAATGGATATAAAATCAACACGAAACACAAAAATACAGTGGTGAAAAAAAAAATCTCTCGAAATTGACATTAAATCTTATTTTTTAACATTATCCATGATAGAAACTTTATTTTAATGATATTTATATAAAAAAATCATCAAAAACGAACATAAATTACCTCTTTTTTGAGCTTTAAAACTCATCAATGGAGGATGAGAGGTGGAGTACGATGGAGAAGAAGAAAGAGAGTGGATCTAGTTAGAGATGGCAATTGGGATCACCCGCAACCCATTTGTCCCGCCCCGCCGCGGTACCATTTTCAGTTGGATCTTTGCGGGTCGTACCACCACGGGACGCGGGCCCTGAACCCGATGACCAATCCCGACCCGCATTATAGCAGCGGGTATGCGGGTCAGCCCGCGGGCCCAATCTTCAAAGCTTGATCAATCATGTGAACCTACAAAAAAAAAGAGACTCTCATTTGTTAAAAGTATAAGACACTGTCCATAATGTAATTCAAATCAAAGATATGACAAACAAACAGATAACTCTTAACTTATGTTTCATTATTCATTATTCATCACTTTCATTAGTCTCGTTTTGAGTTTTAGATAATGTTCGG
This sequence comes from Sinapis alba, assembly GCA_012274485.2. Lineage (NCBI taxonomy): Eukaryota > Viridiplantae > Streptophyta > Magnoliopsida > Brassicales > Brassicaceae > Sinapis > Sinapis alba. The sequence continues at coordinate 154,757 of MU106017.1, forward strand.
AGTCTGGACTGAATTTTTAGACAGTGTTCACTTACACTTTTTCCATCATCAAACGGCACATGATGGTATTATTTGTACATGTTCAGTGTTCACTTCCTGTTGCTTTCTCCGACTGCTGCGTTTTCCCTCGTCAAAGTCCGGGAGAACGTGGAACCTGCAATATGATTTACTCATTATACGGATGGTAAGAAGACCGATAGGACCAAAAAGTCTCCCGTAAACAATACTAACTAGATAGTTGATAAAAGTGAACCGGTTCAGCTTAGTTTATGCAGAACAAAGAGAGTTGTTAATAATTTATGTATAATTTGTGGAACCAACAATCTCTCCGCAAATCACTCAATTTCCTAATAATAGATTTAACAGTTTCTAACACTACCACAAAGACAGCATAAATCAATCCAGATCTTGAACATCTCGTGCTGAAAATCAACTTGTTTTTGTTACGTGTGCAGCGTTTGTAATTTACAAGCACTTACATTCATTGGTCATTACTCATTACTTCATTAATCTCATTTTGTTTCTAAGACAAAACATCAATGAGTACATAAGTAACTTCAGTTCTTTAAATATGTGAATTGGCACCAACAATTCAACATATAAATGTAAAGTGCACGGATATTCATAAATTCATAACCAAATGCAGATAAAACCAAATACCAAATCAGGACCAAATCTATGCAATCAATTCTTTCACTAAAGAGCTTGTTCGTGATATGTGGCTCAAAAGGAAAGAAAGAAGATGATACCGAGAAGAAGACACTAACTTGATCAAACGAGACGATGAAGACCATGGAGAAATTGTTGTTGAGAATCAAAGTTGCTGTGGTGGATTGAAGAAGAAGATACGCCGGAAGAGATCGTCTTTCGAATCATCAGTTCGCTCTGTTTCTTTGTCGGTGGAAGCTCGAAAGACAAGTTGACGAAGTGGCTGCGGATCCCGCGTGGCCCGCGGTACAACATGAGCCAATCCCGCTCCCAGCCCAAACCCGCACAAGCTCAGCCCGCAAAGCCCGCTAAAAACGGGCCTATATGTGTAGTGACCAATCCCAACCCGCAACAGATCTTAATGGGCCGGACCCGCGGGCAAGCTCCTAAGTTTCCATCACTAGATCTAGTGTGATTCTATTGGTTTAGATTGTCTCGTGGGGTCAAGTGGTTGAGATTTATGGTTGATTTATTAAATTGAATAATTTAATGTATTAATGAAGTGGAAGGTGATGTGTTATATTTATATTAAATAAATAGAAGGTTAGTATAGAGAGTGCAATGATAAAAGGGTAGTGAGAATAGAGAAGGGATAAAGAGAATATTTTTATTTTAATAAGGGTATATTGAGTTAGTGTCCCATGAGAAGTCAAACGTAAAATGTATCGCCATCCTCGAAGGAGTCTCGACGTCTGCAATAACCCCCATCAGATCCGAAATGGAACCCCAAGATGACTAACTCGCGGTCTCCAGCCTCACTCCATCATCTTCAAATAGAGCAGCAGTCAAAGTTAATGTTAAGTTTTTTTTTGTTTTTTTCCTCTTCGTTTAAAAGTTAATGTTACGTTTTTTTCCTGGTTTTAAAACTAATTTATGTTTTAAGATTTTAGTGTTTTAGGTTTTTGTTATCTACATCCAAAGAGGAGAACAATGTAAGAAAATATGTATCTTTAAAATAGTGTGTAAAATATGATTAGAAGAGATTTGGTAAGGTTAAAAAAATACTACTTAGCAAAAAAAGAAGAAGATAATACTATGGATTGTAAAAGACTCCACAACATCTGTCAATCAATATCTCTCGTACCATTGTTTAATGTGACTATGTGAGCAATATTCCATTAGGAAAGTTTACTAGGATGATACAAATTAATTCATATATTAATAGAATGATTAGGGAAGTTTACTACACAAATTAATTCGTATTTTAATAGAATAATTCATATTTATAAAAATTATTATGATTTTTTATGGTCTAAATTGCTCTTATGCATAGTTATATCAAAAAATTATGAAATTGCCATTCTAATTTTGTTCAAAATCGCCGTTGGCAGATTTGTTTATCGAAAAACAAATCTGTCATATGTTAAATATGTTTAGGATATCTGTTTCATAAACGAAAATCTGTTCAAAACGTGACGACAAACTTTATTATGAATGGCATATCTTTTGGTGATGCCAGAGTTTACAATCCGGTTTTATTAGAAAATAGATTTATAGTGATATATATGTCGATAGAAGTAGCTGATATATTAGTTTTCCATGGGAGATTTATGTACCCGGTTTAAGTTTTTGATAGAATTTTGAATTTCTTTGGTAGCATACATTTAGTAAAAAATCTGGATTTTTCTAATCTGATCTTGATTTGATGAAACTAATTTTTATTTAATTCAATTTCGAAAACCGGTTTATTTCAATTGTAAAATCGATCCAAATTAGGTTTTTAATTGTGTAACTGTTGTCGTCTCCTTCTTTCACCTTTCTTACATATGACGTGGTTCACTTTCATGGTTGATTAATCCTTTGTTCAAAGCCTTATTGATTGAAGACTAATGGAACACATTTATCGTATGTGGGAAGAGGAAACTTGATAAAAGGAAGTGGTTATTTGAAGTTGATAATGATCAAGGTAACAAATTAATGGTAACTTTATATTAACCAATGTTCGTAACGCATGGACATTACTTATTTTAAATAGCCAGATAGTGATTGTCATCTTGCCTTATAATAGCATAAACAGTGTTTTAAAATGTAATTTAAAATAGTCAGATATTGATTGTCAATCATATTATATTATAATAGCATAAATTGTGTTTTAAAATGTAACTTTTAATTATTTTTTATTTTTAAAATGTATCTTTCTTAGTGTTACAGAAGTTAGTCATTTGCATTACAAACCATTTTTCTAGTTCAATACAAACTGGTACCTAACATCTACATGAATCTCAACATCCCAAAGAAACGACCCAAAAGTCACAGCTCCAAGATAAGCCTCTTCATTCCACCAAAGCTGATCTTTATCTGCTCATCCTTGGGTGAATACCCCGTTGCCTTGAGGTGTGATTACAATCTCATGCTTACCAAATAACGCCTTAGTTTGCTTCTCAATGATCCCAACTGCTTCTCTTGATTTGATAGTAGCATATCTCTGAAGCGTCTCACTGTCAAACAACATCACTTATGTCCTTAACCGGGACGGTTTAATCTCACTTCCAAATCCCTTAGCACTAAACTCCACTGTAAATGAACCCACCTCTGCGTGAGACGATATGTACTATGGTTGTTCAACGCTTGTTTTACTTTCATCGGCCCCACTTATTCTGCTTCCAAGGAGTAAAACTAGATGGTTGTGAATCATCTTGTACATCTCGGGAGAGTGAAGCTGCCCAAGCTTCTCTACTTTTGTTGGCCAAGTATCAACCCAACCAGATGGTTCTCATGATGGGGTTATTGATGGTTTAAGTGATATGTTAGCTTCCATGAACTTTTGAACCACCAATGTGTACATAATCTCTTTTAACGTCCTTCATCTCTCATTCTCCTTCAACTCCGCAATTCTCCTACACAACAACACAAAAAAAACAATTCTCATTCAGAACCATACCTATGTTCAACATATTTGAACACAAAGACGAAGGTGAGTTCAAGTGGAGGATGTAGGAGACAGAGTCGAGTAACAGTAGGGGTGACAGAGACGAAGCCGGTTGTGACAGAAAAGGGACCATCGGAGATGGAGGTGACGGAGACGACGAGGAGAGCGCTTCGTCACTCTCGGTAGAGAAACCCTACAAAGATAAAGTGTTTCCCTTTTTTCATTTCTTATATATTGAAGTGTATTTCTTTTTCTTTTTAATTATGGCTTAATTATTAGTAATGGCTAAATCATAAATGTGCATGCTTCAAGAGTTATTCTAGTTATTTCAAAATTATATGAGTTAGTCTAGTTATTTTATGATTGATTAGAGTCATTTTAAGTAATTTTTCATTCCACTATTAATAGTAAATCCATTTTGTTTTTATTTTTAAATTGGAAATTTGTGCCTTATGACTATAATCTCGAGAGAATTTTAATTTTATCACTCTTCAAATTTATTTTTTTAAAATAATTATTTTCATAAGTACTTTAGAGTTTTAATGAAAAAGACTAAACTAAACCTCCTAAATCATTTATAAATGTTTTAAAATTTTATTTATAAAAATTTATAAACTCAACTACATTTCCTAAGTAGTAAACATTAAACAATATATCATTAACCCTTAACCTTAAACTCGAATGTTAAGATATTTTGACTGAAAATATTTTTGAAAAGTGATATCCAGTTAGTGGTATTTCTATTTTAAACAATTTCTCTATAATATTCTCCCTGACTTTGAGTTACACTTTGGATATTTGGAGTTAAAAGAATAAACCTATATACCAAAAAAACAGTTTGAATCAAGAGTACAAGGGAACTAACATGTTTACACTACCAATACACTAATACCATCTTCAGTGGTGCTTCATTTTTTACCTTTTACTTCATTTTTTTCTCCAATGATACTTTATTTTTTTTTCTTCATTTCTTCAAATTTTGAAGAAATATTGTTCAGTTTTTCATTTTTTTGAAGATGATTTTTTTAATTTACAAACTAATCTTTAATTTTTACTTATTGTTATTTTGTACTTAAATAAATTATAAGTATTGATGTTACCCAATTAATTTCAAATTTTGTATTATTATTTTCATCTAATTAGTTGTTAGTAACAAATAACATAAAAATTTAGTTTCTGTGAATTTCATCTGCGGTTTAGAAGATTTTAAAATAAAAAAAAAAGCTCATTTTTCATTTCAGAATATGTTGGTTAATCATTTAAGAAATATACATATTTGGTGTTTCCTTATAAAATATATTATTTTTTGTTTATTTATTTATGTTATGTGTAACAATTGTATTAAACAATAATGTTTAACTTATAATAAATAATAATTGTCTTGGATTACTGTTAAAACAAAAATAATTGGGTAAAATTAATAAATTTGGAAAAGTATAATGTGATATTAACAATTAGTAAACCATTAAAGAATATGTTGCTTTATTTTTGGAAGAATTTCAATTTTTTTTAAATGAAGTTAACCATTGAAGAAGCTCCAAGAACATCTAGATTAATAATTCTATTTTTATATTATCAAAATGCTGATACTAACCAGAAATTGACATAATAATTTTCTCTTACATTACATAATATGAATTTTAAGATCATAAGTTTAAGTTCTATTAGAAGATATATGTTCTTCAAAACAAGTTATTTATGGTAGGAACCTAAAAATGTATAGACATGTGAAAACATAAATTTTTATTTTTTTATCTAAAAAAAAACTCAAAATAGAAAGTAAATTGGAACATTACGAGAAGAAAAATTAGATGACATAACTATACAAAACCAAAACTAATAAACTAACCATAAAAAAATACTAATGGCTACAATATAATATGTATTATATGTATTAATTCTACTTTACCTTTAATAATCCAAACACACAAATCATTTGATTTTTTTTCACTTTATGTTCTTTTTTTCTTCTTCACCGATTCATCTCCTTCATCATTCCATCTATTCCACCTCTGTTATTCTGCCTCAATCACTTCCACAAGCAACATCAACATCACTAATTATTTTATCATTGCTACCGTTATCTTTTATACCACTATCGCCATTTTTTTTTCTTCAATTTTTCTACCTTATGTTCTCATTCTCCACCAATAGTATCACCATAAAATTCATTCTTCTAGTATTATTATTTACACTTTATCTTCTACCACCTTTACTAAACATGATCAGAGAATGTAAACTTTTTATTGTTTTGGTCTTTTATTCTATAATAAACATATAGAACATAAAGATAACAAACATGAATTATGTTTGTTGTTATCACACGTGTAAATGGGCACCACTACCACGACCATATGTTTCATCACCACCACCATCTTCTCCTGCACATTGTCATCTCCTCACTTATTTCCACCATCTTTTCTTCTATTTTATTTCATTGTATGTTCTCATCGTCCACCAATAGTACCAACAACAAAATTCATTCTTCTCGTATTGTCATTTACACTTTATCCTCCACCACGGTTACTAAACATGGTCGGAGAATGTAATTTTTAAAATATCTTTGTCTTTTATTCTATAATAAACATATAGAATAGGAAGATAACAAACATGTATTATGTTTGTTGTTATCACACTTGTAACATGAACACCCCTACCACAACCATATGCTTCATTATCACCATCATCTTTTCCTTCACCATTGTTATCTTCTCACTTATTTCCACCATATTTTCTTCTTTTTAACTCTCCTAATGATTTTTTAAAATTATAGTATACTATTTCACCATATGTTATATCTTCCACTAGTAGTACCAACGACAAAATTCATTCCCATGATGTTGTCAGATACACTTTATCCTCCGCCACCGTTATTAAAAATGGCGGAGAATGTACATATTTTTATTGTTTTGGTCTTTTATTCTGTAATAGACATATATAATAGAAAGATAACAAACATGTATTATGTTTGTTGTTATCACACCTATAACATGGACACCACCACGACGACCATATGTTTCATCATCACCACCATTTTCGACTCGGGCAATTCTCTTAAATAACCCTTTTTAAGTTTTTGTCACAAAAATAGCCTTAAAAAAATAAAATGACCAAAATAGTTTTTTTTTGAAATTTTGATTTTTTATATATTTTTTTTGAAATTTGAAACCCTAACCCCAAACCCACCCCTTAATTCTAAACCCTAAAGTCCAAATTAGTTAACCCTATGGGTATAAATGCATATAAATGCATATAAATGCATTTTTAGCTTCTAAAAAAAATATTTTGGTCATTTTTTCCTTTAGAAACTATTTTTGTGACAAACAAACTAAAATGGGCTATCTAAGAGAATTTCTCTTTCTACTCCACTGTTGTTATATTCTCACATATTTCCACCGTTTTTGCTTCTTTCCAACTCTTCTAATGGGTTTTTTAAATTACAGTATATTATCCTACTTATAAATATATGTTGATGTATTTTGAATCTGGATGTTGCATCTAGGTGATGATGGATGCTGCATCACGTACATCATACCAATTGGGTTGCATCAAAGCGTTGCATCAAGTTGTTATGAATGTTACATTTGATCGTGGACTTAGGCACATGAGTTCATATAGTCTAGGTTTTTAAATGTGAGATACTACTATATAGTCTAGGTTTTTAAATGTGAGATACTACTATATACTACTATATGATCGCTTTATCCATCTGTTATAGATGTTTTACTTTAGTTTCTTTTATGTATGATTTATGTAATTTATTCAATTTAATATTAGAAGTATTAAAAATAATTTAATTTGGATGATTTGGGAGAATTGTTATGATCTTAAATAAAATATTTTTAAAATTATACAATTTTATATTTTAAATAAAGGTTACACCAAAACAACATAAAATCTCAAAAATATACTTAAACAACAATATTTTCAAAAACTTTATAAGAATCACAAGTTTAATTACACTAACCTTTTAAATTTCAATGTTTGAATAACATAAAAAATTTAATCTCCAAATTTAGTACACTCCCATACCTTAATATTTTCAAGAATATTACTAACATAATTATTTGCATCTCCAAATTCATATTCTTTGTATTTTATTCAACTACTAGCCCATTAGAAAAAGCGTTCAAATATCAGTTAAAGCATACCATTCCCTTCAATTCTCCTTCTTTACCTCCTGAGAAAAGACCAAGGTCCTGTTGCTGTCCCAATCCTGTTACAGTTCCAATCACATTTGTTAAAACAACAACACAAAACTCTTAACTTTTTCACTACAAGAAACAGAAAGATTCATATATTTTTTACCGCCAAAATCCAACGGCTGCTCTAAGACTCATGTAAATGGTGAGACCAAACCAAAGTCCAATAAACCCATGAGTCGACGAGAGTAGGACCAAACACAAAATGCTAACTATAGCCACCATAACTAATGAAGCAGCAGCATAACCAAAATCAGATGCTCCAAAGTTAACTCCATCAAATACAAACGCTAAGGCATTGATTGGTTGTGTCCCTGCCACAAACTTTAGGAAACAAGAACCAGTTTTAGCCACAATAACAAGAACATAATCTTGGTTTGAATAAGGGCTTTTTGGGGAAATTAAAATTACTAACCGGAAGTCCTATGCTAATGAGGTGCAAGACTCTATCATCTTTTGTAAATAATCTTGCTCCGAAATGCAGTCCTGCTCCAAGTATAATTGCGAGTAGAAACCCAAGAACCAATCCTAACTGTTACAAGATTGAGTCCTTTAGTTTTTGGTTTACTTTTGTATGCTTAAGTCATAAGAATGTACCTGCAGTACACGGGAGGCGGTAGCTGCAGCTCTTTTGTAGTCCTTTTTAGCAAACGCACTCGCTAGTATTGCCTTTTCAAAAAGACACATTGTTAAAACTAAGAGCCACTTAATTAAAATAAACTATTGAATGAAGAGACAGAGAGAGATCTCAAAGGGCTATACCTGGCCAGCTACAGCAAACCCATCTGCAAGAAGTGAAGTTGCTAACCAAACCTGCAAGCAAACTTGGAAAGCTGCCATGGAAATGGATCCTTCTCGTGCAGCCAGTGATGCAGAAAGAGTTACACAAAATGTCACAGCGATTACTCTCATCAATAAAAGAAAGCCTGAGAGAGGAAAATCACACAAGAAAATGATGTTTTATCATCAGAGATTTCACTATGATATGAAAATGAGCACTATAATACGTAATAAGAACAACAGTACGAACCTATTTTATTTTTAGAACCTAATAATTTTAGAAGCTAAACATGCTTATTACCAAAAAATAAACATACTTAAGAGCATCATTAACCCAAGCTCTTAAGTGGGTTTCTTGCACTGTTCGCGGGTTCCACTGATACGTAGGGCCCGCGATTGGTTCTTTTTTTTTTTTTAATTAGACAAAAAAAAGTAAAAAAAATAAGAACCCCAAATAGGGTTTTTGGGTTAATGATGCTCTTACTACAAAAAAAAAAAAAAAAAAAAAAAAAAAAAAAAAAAAAAAAAAAAAAAAAAAAAAAAAAAAAAAAAAAAAAAAAAAAAAAAAAAAAAAAAAAAAAAAAAAAAAAAAAAAAAAAAAAAAAAAAAAAAAAAAAAAAAAAAAAAAAAAAAAAAAAAAAAAAAAAAAAAAAAAAA
>MU106017.1:164000-200851 GCA_012274485.2 Sinapis alba
AAAAAAAAAAAAAAAAAAAAAAAAAAAAAAAAAAAAAAAAAAACAGTTATAGTTATAGGCAATACCATTTTTCATGAATCTAGAGAACTGAAGATGTTTAGTACTCAGGTTAAATATATCAACTTGACCCATCAGTTTCCACAAGAGTATTCCACACATAAGGTATCTGAAAATGAACATGTAAACAAGCCTTGTAGAAAAGGTAGATTTTAGAGAAAACAAACCTCAAAAAGTGAAACTAAACTCACTGGGATAAGACATGAGCAGTGGCTGCTCCTGTAACGCCTAGACGAAAAACGAATATGAAGATCGGGTCTAGTATTATATTTGTGGCATCTCCAATCACTGTGGAAGAGATTAAAACAAAATAAAAGTTGATCATCGTCAGGTTTGTTCTGTTTCAAGAACTTTGATCATATTACAGTTATGGCATATTACCAGTTGCATATAATGGAGTTGTCGTGTCTTTAAAGCCACGGAAAACACCTTGTGTCGCAAGTGAGAGAAGAACAGCAGGTGCACCAAGTGATCTTAGAGATAGATATCTCTGAGCAGGTCCCAACATTGGAGAATCCTGTAAAATTTTAAAACCATGTTTAAATGATTTTCAATCTCATAACATTCATATATATTTTAAGCCTGAACGATCGATGCTTTACGTGTTTAATTCCCATGAAACTCAAGAGAGGTTTGGCTGTGGATATAAGAAACGCAGCTTGAAGAAGGCCAAGAATGACTCCAATGATTAAAGCAGATGAAGCTGATGGAATGTTTCTTTTCTTGACTGGAGATTTACTAACACTAAAGATACTGCTACTGATTTTAGATTCATCTGATATAGAATCTGAGAGAAAGATCAAAGAAACTAGTTATTAGTACTTTCAAGAAATAAAATAATCAAAGGAGTATTGATGTTGCAAAAAATATTTATATGTATACCTTTGTTGTTTTCAGGAATCAGTTCTTGAGTTTCCTCTTTTGTGTTGTTAATACCAGTTTCAATGCATTCTTTATGATCTTGGACTGTGTTTTCCTGAGAACTACAAGCATCTTCCTCTGCTACAAAGGAAGTTGTGATGCTAACGAGTGGGAAGATAGCGATTCTTGAAACTTGGTTGAACAAAGCAATGGAAACGCCAACTGCAGCAAGCTCTACAGGACCTGTAGATCATCACCAAAACAAGAAACCAAAGATTAAACAAGAAAAAATCAAATAATAAGACTTTTTTTTCGTGGTTGTTGTTAATACCTATTTGGCCTATGAAGGCTGTGTCAACAAGAGATGCAATAGGATCAGCTGTTAAGGCAAGTGCTGCAGGTAAAGCTATTCTTGCTATCCCCAAACCGAGCTCATCAAATTTCAAAACTGATCTGATACATCAAAGAAAATACAATTTTCAAGTTTATTCCTGATCATGTAAAGAAAATATAATTTTATCCAAAAAGAAAAATATTACCTGAAATCACTTAGGAAGATGCAAAGAGGGTTTCTTGGGGAATCACAAGGAGTTTCTTTGTTGTAGCCAACATCTTCAGACATCATTAAGAGATGTTACTGAAGTTCTTGTGTGTCCTGAGCTTCAAAACTACAGAAAAGAATGTGTGTGTGTGGATACAGAATCTAGCAAAAGTAAATGATTCTCGGTTAAATAAGTGACATTTCATTAGATGCCCCTAAGAATAATAGAGAGAATTCAATTTTCAAGGCTAACCACACATTGCATTTACCTTTAAACCTCAAACTCCAATGCAGTATTGATTCTTGTCTTGCGTCCACAAACCTAGAGGGTTCCAAGAACAAATTATCTTTAATCAAAGACAAACCTTTTCCACATCTTTAATTAGAGAAAAAGAAATGAAAGAAAATAGGCAGTAGAATTAAAGATAATAAAGAAGAAGAAGAAAATTAATGAAGAGAAATTTGGTTACAACAAATCTTCTATCAATGAAAGTTTGGTTAACGTTAATTACCAAAGAAAATTTCGACAAAGTTGATGTCAAGTGACAGAAAAATACCCAACAATCCTATGAAACTTCTATGATTTTTCGTATAATTGAAAAGTAATTGGGAAATTAACTTTAATCCAAAATGTGTAATAACTAAACATGTGATTATGAACGAAGAAAGACAAATGTAACGTAAGAAGAGAAGAACACACCTTTTTTGTCTGAACCAAGAGAGGTCAATAATGTGTCTTCACTTTTTCTATTTTTACGAAAATAATTTCCCAGCAAATTATAAACCAAGACAAAAAAAAAATCCCGGCAAATTAAGAACTCTTATTTTTTTTTATTTTTTTTCTAGCAGTCTGGAGAATGTAAACACACTGTTTTTACAAATAAATTACAGTGAATATGAATCAGGTGATGAAATTGTAACGATCAAGGAGTAGGAAAATTGGTTCTGGAAAATAAATGGTCGAGAGAGAGGGAGAGACTGGGAAGCCGAGGCGTCTAGATGGAAGGTGGAACGTGTTTTAAGTTTTAACAGTCGAGAATAATTTTGTTTTCCTCGTAATGGGGACAAATATTACATTTAGGAAAGAAATCATAGTATATAGTAATATATCACTTTATTATATTTTTTTCATTTTTACAAGTTTTGCAGATATAGTCTTTTGTTAGTACGGATCATGTCTGGATATAATACATCAATTGCGATTCTAATTTGTACCATACCCTAAAATCCATAAAATAATTATATATCGTTCGTATTTGGGTTATCACATCAATGAAACATATCCAAAATAAAATTTAAAATTTAAAAGCAAAAAATAAAAAATAAATATTTATTTTATATAGAATTAGTTATTTAAGGTACTTAATTAAAATTAAAATACTTATTTTAGTTGTCTTATAGTAATAAATATAAAATTAAATATTTGAAGTACATATTTATATTTCAAATATTTATATTGCATAGTAATTTGAACATTCATATTGTTTCTTTGGATATTTTTTGAAGGTTTTAGATTTTTTGGTTTTTTGAACTATTTGGATTATCTTTTTGGATCCGGTTAATAACACTTTGAATTTAAATATATTTTATAAGAGACATTATATAACTTCAAATATGAAGTTTTTTGTTCTCCAAAAAGGAACTTCAAAACTTCAAATTTGAAGTTTTGAGTATTGAAATTTTAAATATAAAGTGTCACTACTCAAAACTTTAAATTTGAAGTTTTATATTTTTATTTGTTTTTTGGTCCTTGCAATTATACATCCTATTTATGATTTTTAAATATTTTCTCATTTCTCATTTTAATCTTTAAATTATTTTATATCTCATTAATCTTCAAATTTATTTCTATAGATTTAAGCTTTACACATAAAATTAAATAAAATTTTAATTATATATCATAATTATATATTTAAATATATTAACTATCTTAAATTTTATATCTATTAGATATTCAAAAATATGAAATATAAAAATTATCAACATAATCACTAGTAAATATCCAAAAATAACAAAAATGCTAAAAATACTGAAAATATTTATTTTTTCTCTATCCAAATATTTAAACTGAACTAATTTTTATGTAAATTTAAATATTTGTTTTACATTATTCAAAATTTTATATATTATTTTATTTTTGAATTTTTAGAACTTAAGTATATTTGGACTTTTGTTAAAAATATATAATTAAAATGGGTACCCAAACAAGCGTTGGTTCAAACCAAATATTATAAATATCCGAATAAGATTAAAATTTCTAACTCCAAAAACTTGACATCCGAATAGATCAACTGAATCCGAATGAATATATAAATGTTCTTTCCATAAAATACAATATACAATAAAAATATAATAAACTATTTCACTTTGTACATGTGCACGGGTTACTACCTAGTATATTGAATACTTGAGAAACCAATATTATTATATATATAACTAAACTGACACATGCACATAAATTAAAATACACTTTTTATAATCATTTTGTGGTAAAAAATTCAAACAATCACTTTTATCTACTGTATAAGGTATATAATTTATTTTAAATAATATTAACATAGATTTAAGAGAAATTCAATAGTCCTGTGAGTTTTTTGTTATTTTTTTGTTACTTTTTTTTCTTTTGCATTGTATGGGCCTTATATTGTATGGGCTTTAGTTTTTAAAATAAAGATGACAAAAGAGAAGATCGTGAGATAAACCTCCGGCTAGAACTCATCGATTTGCGATGTTGTTGGCGGTTATGAAGCCTCTACTCTCTCCGTCACCGTCGCTGTTTCGTCTTCCTCCCCTTTCTTCTTCTCTCTCATTCTTCTTTCACGTCTTTCCCTTCTCCTGTTCTCACTTTAATTCTCCTCAATCTCCTCACCCCATTACGCCTCTCCGTTACTCCCGCCGCAACTACACTCGCCACCACGCGTCTCTCTCTGACCACCACTACCTCTCATGTTCCGTTCCCGAGAAGCCTCTTCGTGTCGCCGTCCTCCTCAGTGGCGGCGTCGATAGCAGCGTCGCCCTCCGCCTTCTCCACGCCGCTGGACACTCCTGTACAGCTTTCTACCTCAAAATCTGGTTCCAGGTATGTGTCTGCTTCTTCATCATCTCATGTCTCCGTCTAAAACATGGGTTTGTCGTGATGTTTCTATGTTCTGTAGGAAGGCTTTGAGAATTTCTGGAATCAGTGCCCCTGGGAAGATGATTTGAAATACGCAAAGCATGTCTGTGAGCAGGTAGTCTTCCTGATAAAACCTTAAACCCTGAGACTATGTTCTTGATTTTTAAATTCTTTCTTGTTGGAAAAGGTTCATACTTTATATATATTCCACTGGAAGATATGTTTACTGCTTATTAGCAAAGGTTCATACTTTATTTACTTAGTGCAATGAAAGGGAAGATGTTTGATGCTTCTAGTGGTGCCATTTTACAGGTTAATGTACCTTTAGAGGTTGTGCATTTAACAGATGAATACTGGGAAAGAGTTGTAAGTTCTTTTCTTCAGCGCTTCTTCTTTTTCGAGTAATTGTTTTGGAGTTTCTGATTCGATTTTCCGACAATCAATCAGGTTTCTTACATTATTGAGGAGTACCGTTGTGGGCGTACACCTAATCCAGATGTTCTATGTAATACTAGAATCAAGTTTGGTAAGTTGAAGTGTATTTGCTTTTGTGCATCTGCTGCTTTGACTAATCAACTAGAGATTGATCTTGAACTTTTTTTTTTAAGGGGCATTCATGGATGCAATCAGTGATATGGAGTATGATTACATAGCTTCAGGTCATTATGCTAAAGTTGTCCATCCTCCAGCTGGTCCATCTGTTTTGGAACTCTCACAAGACATGGTACTTCTATAAACACTCATGACTTAGTCTGCGTTTAGAGAGGATGTCACTTGCTAGGTGTAATGTTTGCATTATTGTTATAGGCTACTAATGCTTCTTCGGTTTTTAGTACCTCTACCGTTTAATATCTGTATTGTTCTGTTTATTCTCAGGTGAAGGATCAGACCTACTTCCTCTCACATCTCTCTCAAACCCAGATTAAGCGACTCTTGTTCCCTCTTGGTTGCATGAAGAAGGTACTCGAGGAGGACGTTCTATATTTGTTAAACTGTGAAAGATCTTACTCTACTACCTCTCCTTCACTCTTTTTTTTATATGTCCAGGAAGAAGTTCGGAAACTAGCTACACAATTTGATTTGCCAAACAAAGACAGAAAAGATTCACAAGGAATATGTTTCCTTGGGAAGGTATTGATCTTCTGGTTTACAGCAGCTTACCTAGTGCAAGCCTGAAACATATGAAAATATGGTGTTCTGTAACAAATAAAGTTCAGCGACTTTGTCGGAAGACACATAGGAGAGATGGAAGGGATTATATTGGAAGCTGAGACTGGAGACTTTCTTGGTAATCATCGTGGATTTTGGTTTTACACAATTGGACAGCGTCAAGGCTTGCGTTTACCTGGTGGACCCTGGTATGTTGTTGAAAAGGACACCAAGAACAATGTAGTGTTTGTCTCGAGAGATTACTACTCAATCGACAAGAGAAGGCGTGTTTTCCGTGTTGGTTCCTTAAGATGGCTTAGTGGGGAACCTTCAGGCAATGTTAGGCAGCTTCGTTGCAAGGTAAAAAAGGAATATGATCGATTACTTTTTCTAAACACGATGGCTACTGATAAGTTGAGTTTATATAGGTAAGGCATGGGCCTGGCTTCTACAGCTGCAGCTTTGACGTGGAAGGAGAAGGAGATGTTGCGGTTGTACATCTAGATGAGGATGACCAAGGTCTAGCTGCTGGACAGTTTGCAGCCTTCTATGAAGGAACCACTTGTATCGGGTCAGGCGTTATACTGGAGTCATGGGACGATCAGTGTTTCCCTGTCTGTGAAAAAGCTCTTCAACTCGCAGCTGTGGAAGACAAAACCAAACTCGGGAAACCTTTCAAAATCATGACGATGCCAGTTATGTCTGTTGAGACCGAGCCAGGAGAAACAAGTGGAGAAGAAAAGCTTGTCAACGCTTGAAACAGAGGAGATGGTGTAGTAGTCTGAAGAAGCTACTTGAAGAGTTGAAAACTCGAGAAGCAAATGTTGCTAGAAGATAAGATGACTAATATTATTTAGGAAAAACACTTGGTACGTTGTAACATTTGATAGTTTGGTTATTATGTCTTCTTATATACGGTGGTTTCAAGCTACTTCAATGGCTCTCAGTGGTGGCCTCATGGGAGATCATCTTGGTGATTGCAACTATAACAATGCAAGTACTTATTCAATCGTCTGAGTCACAGCGTTCACCTCCTGCCAAGAGACCTCTACAAAGAACAGCTTATTTCTGCATAGGAGAAGAGAAACTTCTCTTTAAGCCAGAGATTGACGCTGCCTTGTTCCTTTGCTCACGTTCAACTGAGTTATGTCACATATGACATGTATTAATATTAATATAACCAAAATTACTAGTCTCCCCCGTTTTTTAAAACAGTGTCCCTTTAATTAACATTGTTTACATATATTAAAAAAAAATTGAAATATATTTTTTTTTCTTATTAACTATACTTATTTGATCAATATTTTTTGAGATATGTTTCATTAAAAAAGCAAAAAGATTCTTATATACTCATATATAAATACAAATAAAAAAATAAAAAATTAGAAAAGATAAAAAAAATTTAAAAAATTATAGTTGTAAATTATATGTTTTCAAATTCAAATTTTTATAAAAAATATTTTTTTTCAAAAACAAAATTTCAAAGTTGTTTTTTCAAAAAATTTCAAATTTTTTTTTTTTTAATTTTTAATTTTTAAAATATTAAATCCAATCCCAAAACTTTTCTCTTGATCTAAATTAGTTAACCTTAGAAGTATAAGTGTATATTATTTTTTTAATAAAATATTTTAGTCATTTTATGAAACTTGTGACAAAATCTTTTTAAAAGGTTATTAATTGCATTTTTGTGCTAACTCATAAATGCACATGTGTGCATGTGTTTGGCAACAGAAACAGAGTATTTTCTCTACGAGTTAAGCAACGTTGGTCAAACAATTTAACTATAACTTCACCCAAATGATTATGAAAGTTTGCCATCTTCTTCTTGTTTGTTTTCTGTTTATTCTCTTTCTCAATAATGGCGATCTTTGAGACTTTTGTCATTGTCCCTTTTGGTTTGCTCTTCTTGGTGTCAGGCCTCATCATCAACCTCATTCAGGTCATTCTTTGCTCACATAAAATATTCTTTATTTTTAAGTTAATTGTCTTCTCAATGGAAGAGACTGGTTGATACAATTGGTTCCTTTTCGAACACAGCTTGTGTTATTCATCTTTGTTCGTCCTGTCTCAAGAAGTTTGTATAGAAGAATCAACACAAGTGTTGTAGAGTTACTTTGGTTGCAGCTCATATGGCTCGTTGATTGGTGGGACTGTATCAAGGTTTGGTGATTTGTTTCAGTTTCTTTATCTGTTCTTTAGTGACAATGTAGTGATTGTGATGTTTTGATACTGCAGATCAATTTGTATGCTGATGCAGAGACTCTTGAACTAATTGGTAGGATTATTATGTATTCGGCTTCTTACAAGTCTCATGGAGTAGTAGGTTCTCCTAGATATTATTTTAAAAGTGATTTGTCATGTGTGATCATCATAATGATTTTAAAAGAAAAATAATGACATGATATTATAATAATAATGACATGGTTGAAGCTAATTGTAATATTTACAATTAATGTTAATTTATAGTTTTGGTAATTTTTTAAATATTATAATAACTCATAAACCTTCATTAGTATATTAATAAATAATATATTAGTCTAAATAGAAATATAATAATATTTTATAATTTTCAAAATATTATTTAATTCTGTTAATATAACTATATAATTTTTATTACTAAAACAATTCTTCAAAACTTTGTTCAGTTTTTTTTTTTAATTTGTAATTTTCTAATCCCAATACAATTAGTTTCTTTTTTAATACCTACAAATTTTGGAAACATTATTTTTGTATGTTTTGATAGGTATATACCTAACAAAATTTTTTCTTAACTTTATAAAATTTGATTTAATATATTTTAACCAAAATAAATAAATAAAACATATTTCCAAGACTATAATTTTAAATATACACATATATATTATTAAATTTAAATAAAAATATTTATTTTGTTTTAATTTTTAAATACAATTAAATTAAAATTTAATGTTAAATATTGTAAGAAAATAGTAAAATTTAAAATCAACAAAATTTATTTTTTCAATTTAATATAAATTTTATAACTTTTATTTCCCCACATGGTGCATGAAAACACTTAGTATTAGTGTTTTAAAAATGGACTGACCCGGTGGTTAGACCATGTTTCAACCATGACCCGATAACATAGACATGGTGGGTCTAATAACTAGTTCGACCATAAACTGGCCAAATAGTTAGATTGGATCTCAAAATTATTGAATTTAATAAAAACCATTGAAACTATAAAAAAATCTAGAAACCAACCATATCAACAAAATAATAGTTTATATTTATAATATTTTCTATTTGATATTTATTTAAATTTTAATTTTTTGTATCATATTTACTTACTTTATTTTCAAATTTCTATATCTAAAATAATATTGATTCATGTTTGATCCGGTTGAACCATATTAAACCGTGACCCAAATAAATATCTGGTCTAGCTTCCGGTCCGCTTTTAAAAACATTGCTTAGAGCATCTCCAACCCACTCTATAATTTAGAGTAAAATAGAGTGGGAAATAGAGTAGTGAAGAAACAAAAAAATGATTACTCTATAAAGAACATTATAAAGAACATGCACTTGTCTTAGTATTATGTTAAATGTTCATGATTTTTACAACATGTTCAGGTAAAGAACATGCACTTGTCTTATGCAATCACCGAAGTGACATCGATTGGCTCATCGGATGGGTCATCGCTCAGGTGTTGAAACAGAACTTCTTCAGGACATTTCTTGTTTCTTTTTAACTCTTGTGCAAATTACTCTTCTGTCTCTGAATATTGTATATCATTACAATGACAGCGTGCAGGTTGTCTTGGAAGCGCTCTAGCCATCATGAGCAAAGACAATAAGTATCTTCCAGTGAGTTTGTTTTTCAATGATTTTTTAGAGCCAACACAAAACTAGGGGTGGGCATAATACCCGACCCCAAACTAAATATTCCATATCTGTATCCGGATTATAATAAAGTCCCAATGGATTATGTAGAGTAGTATAAAATACATAGACGCAAAATATTATTAACTGAAATAAGTACCTTAAATACTCATATACAAAATGAGTATAGTATCTACAAACTATAACCTGAACGCAACTAACTGAAGCCAAAATGAGTTTGGTTCCAAAATGGGTTCTTAGATAAAGTTATAAAATGTACCCGAAACTCGAAGTATTATGAACTGTAACTGACTTAAACATATATAAAACCGGAATGGAACTTATAAGGCTAAACCCGAAAATCCGAACCCACTCAAAACCTCTCAGTTTATCTTTGGTTGGAGCTTGTCCTGTTTAGGTTTACTGTCTATCTTTATCAATATTTTGGTTACTGAAACACTGCAATTCTATCACACAGATCATAGGTTGGTCAATGTGGTTTTCAGAATACATCTTCGTGGAAAAGAATTGGGCCAAGGATGAGAATAACCTCAAGGTTGAAGATTATTCTCTTGAACTTTTTTATGATTTCTGAAACTGAATCTAACATCAAGATTTTTTCAGGCAGGTTTTAATCAACTGAAGGACTTTCCTACAAGGTTCTGGCTGGCGCTTTTCGTCGAAGGAACTCGATTCACTCAAGAAAATCTTGAAGCTGCCAGGGATTATGCATCTCTAAAAGGCTTACCATCTCCTAGGAATGTTATGATTCCTCGTACAAAGGTGACTTTTACTTTCTTTCATGTAATTTTATGAGCTTTTGCTTCACTTGCATTTACTTGCAACATCAGGGATTTGTTTCAGCGGTAAATCACTTGCGCTCCTTTGTTCCTGCGATTTATGACTGCACATATACAGTTCATAAGAAACAGTCTACACCAATACTGCTTAGGATGTTCAGAGGCCAATCATCAGAGGTTACAAAAGACTTCATCAATGTGTCAGTTATATAGCTCTTTAGATTGATCTACTCTCACTTATCAGAAGAAAACACTCTGTTTCTTCTTTTTTTGAAGGTGAATTTGCAGATGAGACGTTTCCAAATGAGCCAACTGCCAGAAACTGCAGATGGCATTGCACAGTGGTGCCAAGATCTGTTTGTCGCCAAGGTTTAACAAACCAAAACAGATCCTCATTATCAAATTTTTCTCATTTGGTCTCTCATCTCCTTAGTTTTTTTTTTTGGGGTAAAAGCAGGATGCTCAACTTGAAAACTACTTCACAACAAATGATGTGTTCAGCAACTTGAACGTTCACCAAATTGGCCGGCCCATCAAACCATTGATCGTAAGACACATATGAACACTAGCAGATTATTGGAAACTGTTGCTTGAACTAATCATCTCTCTTTATGGAACCATATGGAAACAGGTGGTGTTAACTTGGTTTTGTCTCCTCATATACGGCAACTTCAAGCTACTTCAGTGGTTCTCCATAGCTAATATCATCTGTTACTTTGTCTTTATCTTGGTGGTTGCAGCTTTAACAGTGCGACTTCTGATTCAATCCTCCCAATCAAGGGGCACAGTGACTAATAATCTCTACTAGAACTCTCGCCTCAGACAGAGACTTTGATTACTTTTCTAATGAATAACCCACATGTACATTGGGAAAACGGGCAATTAAAATCCTTAACTATTTGAAATTAGCAAGTTTAATACCAAACTATTACTCGCACGGTTTTATACCCCATCTAATAGTTGACTAGGCAAACTAATGACTAAGAAAATCATAATTTTTTTTGGTTATTTTTATATCTATCTTTTTAGCTGTTTACACCCAGAAACTCGAAATCCTAACACCAAGGAAAGGCAACTCAAGCGACAAGAGAACTTGTTATCGGGAACTTCAGCACATTGGAAACATCGGAAACTATGGAATTCGAGCCTCCCCTTCGAATCTGAATCTTATTCCTCCCTTGCCCTCGTCATCCTATGAATGTCTTCACCATTATCTCGTCGGATTTTTTTTCTCTCATTGCTGGAATCACTTTCTCTCATCACTAGAATAGCCTTTCCTTAGAATTAGGGTTTCAAATTAAGGATTTTCAGTTTTTGAGTGTTAACAACGAATAAGATTGATATAAAAATAATGGGATCAGTTTATGAGTTAATAGCTGACTTTTTTAGTCACTAATTTGCCAAGTATTAGTTGGGGCATAAACTCGTGCCTGTAATAGTTTGTTATTAAACGTACTGATTTGAAATAGTTGAAGATTTAAATGCCTATTTCCCCATGTATATTATGTATTTTATGTCGCGTAAGACATCACTTATGAAGACATAAACTTTTAGTAGTTTCAGTCAACAAACTATCATTCTCGCTGCTTTGTGAATATCTCCGCATTTCGAGAACATATCAGAGAATATCGCCGCACTTCTTCTTCCTATCCTTATTGCCTTGTTGAGCCGAACTAACTCTTGGGTCCTTATATTTATCTGAGCCTATATCCGCCAGGACGACCTGACACACACAACCGAGTGTCAGGAAAGGAGAGATGCTAACCCCTACTGCAGAACCAAACATAGCTGTCAACAACTACGCCGAACATGTCCCAAGCCAGGAAAGTAATGATGAGGGAATGTGAAATTGAAACAAAGAAAAGTCTATTAAAGGAAGCAGGAGAAGGACAGAAAAGGGGAGCGAGAGAAAAAAGAAAACCGAAAAAGAAATAGCAATTAACGATGAGTTAGTCATTCCGACAACGAGTTCACTCGCTTTGTATTTGTTCCCTTTCGGCATTTAGCTTAAACACTTCAATAAATGAAACCTTTGAACCCCTAAACACTACTTATTGTTTGATTAAAGATCCTTAGACTTGATTACTGGTTTTAGGATTCAACAATTGGCGCCCATCGTGGGGCCTAAGGGTACCTAACACATAAAGTAACTAGAGCTACCCCGAGAAGAAAAATGTCGGTGACCTCTTCCAAGACAATCAACACCTTCACCACATCGGATTCAGAAACATTGTATGTTCTCGAAACCCCACCTTCACCACTGCCACCGCTAGCCAAATTAATTGGACTACCGCTCGGCACATCACGAGACCGAGACGCATCCCCGATAGCGAGCTATAACTCCCCCACTACGCTTTGATTCCTCCTGAGGCGCTGGAGCGAGATGACACCAAGAGGAAGCAATCCAAACTTAAGTAAAAAACAAAGCCCAAGCGGCTTGACACAACCATATTGACGAACTTGAGCATCTTGTCCATAGGCTCCAACTTAGATCGGAAGTCCAGGCCCTCAGACATCAAAGATTCCAGCCAACGGCCCATCCGTCGAGTAACAAATACCGTAGACAAATGTATACACCCCTGACGGAACAAGTACAAATCCTCTGAGACCTCTTAGCTCGACTACGCCAGCAACCGAACCAACCCTACCGCAGATGCACACACCGAGAAGCTCACCAGATGTCCAACCGAGCCAACCTACACGAGGAAGAAGCAGCAGTCAAAATCCCAAAAGGCAACACCACATCGACAGAGCAAGGAACTGCTACATAGGAGAAGGAATACCGATGGCTAACCTACGGCCCTCTGACTGCCATGATAACATCAACCCTTCGCAAAGACAACGATTCTGCAGATACCATCAATGCGCCTGGCACGAAACAACGGATTGTACACACTTGATATTCATATGGTTCTTTGAAGTTGTGATAGTACACTGCTTTGTATCAGCTTCTTGGATAACATGAGGGTTTAACAAACCTTAAGTCTTAACTATGAATCTTTTTACTCATTTCAATCATATTATTAAAGGGAGCTCAATCCTTTGACAAGTCTTTCCAAATCTATAGTAGAGGTTCTTCTTGCTTCTGTTGCAGCTCGAGCCTTCTGTCCCATCTCCTTGGCCCGTGCACGTACCTCACGTCCTTGCTCACCCATTGTTTCAGATATGGCCCGATCTAACTCATGTGGGTTTGGCACAGTATTACCCCCTTCACAGACACTAACCGCCACACTCATACACTCCACCAGTAATTTGGCACCACAAACTGGTCTGCTTCCATAGGCAAAGCCAAGATCATCGTTCCACTAGCTATCGCTTCCAGCACCGAATTCCATCCATAATGGCTCAAAAAATCATTCCTCGACCCGCGACTCGATCCTCAAACCCATCGGCGATCAGGTCTGTCTTAGCCACCCCAATGAACCGGGTCATGCTCTTTTCGGATCGGTCGGAGTAACTTTCGGTGATTGGTAAAAGAGGTAATAGGTAAATATTCGTCCTTTGACCTCATTTTTTCCCGCCAGAAAAATGGTATATGATGTTTGTGATTATATCAATAAACTAAGATGTTGATGTAGTTATATGTTAATGGAGAGACTAAGTAAAGAGTAGTGGATAATAAAAAGAAACCCTATTAGAAGAAGAGCTGTTGGTCCTCTGATTTCGGCGAGATACATCCACCGAATCTGAAATTGATGGAAACTAATATCTGAGTTCGGAGCTGCAGTGCAAGTTCTATTGGTAAAGGGAAGAAAATCAGTAGCAACATAAGTGAAAGTACAATGTTGTCACCCTAATCTACACGAAAGTGAGTTCGAATGTTTGTTTACTCGTTTGATTAAATTCAACGGGAAGTTTTTCCTTGTTTGTTAAGGACGACTTTGCGACAAAACCTGGTGCCTTGATTTTACAATGTTCATCGTCGTAAATTTTACGAGGAATTTACGAAAATTCACCTGATGTGATGGGCGTTTTACGATGATTAGAGTATTATGATTAATTTTTCATAACTTTTCATTTACGACGAATTAACCACGATATACATAGTCGTAAAGCGAGTGTTTTCTTGTAGTGTTATTGAGATTGGTAAGTTTCAAAGGTGCTATTAATGAATACCCTATGATTAGTTTTATTTTCTCTAATTTATGTGATGAACACTTGAAAGAAAGATTAGTTTTATATTGGACTTCTCTATTAATAGAGTAGATTACTTGCTTTATTGAGTTCTCTTTTTTTGCTTCATTAAAATATGTTGAGTTCTCTTTTTGCTAAGCTTAAAATATGTTTAGTTAAAATTCATACTTTAATTTTATCAGTTTTTTAGATGAAACTGCCATCAAAACAGGTTTGCTTTTGCAAGTGAGTACTTTATTGATGGTTATAAAGTGTAAAAAAGTCAGCTATTGAGTCTTAAGTTTGATTGTTTCATATTATGGTAAAGAAATGCTGCATTTCACTGAGTGCAAAAAATCCAGCTGTTGAAATTTTTTGTAATACTCTTACGTCGCCATGTTTTGATGGTCATATGGTTCTTTGAAGTTGTGCTAGTACATTATTTTGTATCTGCTTCTTAGATTAAATAAGGGTTTCACAGTTTGACGATTTATCTTAAATCTAAGAAGGCCTCTTGTTAATTTTTATAAGTTCAAACGTTTGTACTTAAGCATCTCCAAAAGACACTATAACTTTAAATATGATTTTTTTGCTCTCTAAAAAAGAACTTTAAAACTTCAAATTTGAAATTTTGAAAAGTGAAATTTCAAATATAGAGTGTAACTAATCAAAACTTCAAATTTGAAGTTTTATTTTTAATTTGTATTTTAGTCCTTGCAATTATATATCATATTTATGATTTTTAGATATTTTTCTCATTTCTCATTTTAATCTTTAAAAAAAATTATATCTCATTAATCTTCAAATTTATTTCTATAAATTTAAATTTTACACATAAAATTAAATGAGTAAAATAATTTTGAAGTTAGTTTTTAAGTTTTACACATAAAATTAAATGAGTGAAATAATTTTAAAGTTAGTTTTGAAGTTTACTTTTGGAGAAAAATACTTTAAAACTTCAAATATAGAATTTGTGAAACTTCAATATAGAGTCTTTTTAGAGATGTTCTTAGACATGCTCCTAAGTCTTAACTATGAAGATGGTTTTACAATAAAACACATTTTATTTCCATAACCATTTTACTCATTTTAATCATATCTTTATAGAGAGATCAATTCTTTGACAAGTCTTTCCAGATCTATAGTAGAGCTTCCTCTTGCTTCTGTCGCAGCTCGTGCCTTCTGTCCCATCTCCTTGGCCCGAGCACGTACCGCACTTCCTTGCTCACCCATTGTTTCAGCTATGACCCTACCTAACTCATGTGGATTCGGCACAGTCTTACTCCCTTCACAGACACTAACAGCTACACCCATATGATCCACCAGCAACTTGGCATCCACAAACTGGTCTGCTTCCATAGGCCAAGCCAAGATCATCGTTCCGCTAGCTATCGCTTCCAGCACCGAGTTCCATCCACAATGGCTCAAAAACCCGCCAACCGCCATGTGACTCAGCACAGCCACCTGAGGAGCCCACCCTCTAACAATCATTCCTCGACCGGCGACACGATCCTCAAACCCATCAGGGATCGGGTCTGTCTTAGCCACCCAAACGAACCGGGTCATGCTCTTTTCAAGACCAAGAGCCAAAGCATCACACTGCTCTTTAGCCAACACTTTTTGACTGCCAAAGCAGATGTAAAGCACGGACCCTTCTGGACATCGGTCAAGCCAACTTAACAAGGCCTTCACGTCTACATTGAGTTCTGATTTTCTCTTACCTAAACCGATTGAAGAAACCGGACCAACACCGAAAACCCGGTTATGGCCCACTTTCAGCTTCACATACCTCATGTACTCCTCTTCCAGACAGTCACAAGAATTGAAAATACAACCGTAGCTCGAGAAGTTCATGGTCATGTCTCTAACAATATTAATATCCTGAGACAAGGGAGATTGTGGGGTTAACGGTAGATGCTCTGTTTTGAAAACAGGGGAACGAGGAAGATCCAAGATACAGACAGGCTCAGTTTGGTCATAGAGATGACGCTTGTCAGAGACAAAATGTACAAGCGAAGCAAAGAACGCTCCCGAACTGAAGAAAGCAAAGCGAGGAACACCAAGATCGTTGGTCCATCCAAGGAAGAAGTCAGAGATGAGAGCAACGGGAGGATTTGGATGAGAACTTAACCATTTGATGATAGGCTCTCGAAGCTGACGAAGAGAAGCCATGATATGAGGAGTACATCCAGCGTCTTTGACGTTTTCAACGCCGGAAGGGATTGAAGGATTGCGAGGGAAAGGTAGAGTGACGGCGGAGACGGCGGATGGATGAGCGGAGAGGAGAGGGGAGAGGTGAGGAAGGTTCTTAGGAGTGACGATGATTGAGACAGTGATGTCGCCATGAAGACAGAGTTGATGGGTTAAGTCCAGAAGAGGAAGCAAGTGGCCTTGTGATGGATATGGAAACACCATGATGTGATGTTGTAAAACGTTGCGTTTTGATTCCTGCGGTGGTGTCGCCAAGTGCATTTCTCCAGTCATTTTACACGGTTGATGTTTTTTCAGGTTCAGTTGTGGTGATCTATGTAAGTGATTGGTAGGTTCAATGGCAATTTATATGTGTGACTTAGTAAATAAAATTCATATGTATTTTGTAAAAAATATTAAAGGTGGTTAATTTTCTTCTTCTTAATACGTGAAATAGATTTATACTCTGAAAAAGAAAGATCTATAAACTCTGGAAAATAGCACTAATAATACTTATTTTTAGAAATTTACTGTACGGAATCAAAGTTATAAAAAATGGACCCCTACAAGTTTGCATTATCAAGAGTTTTAAGACATGTTTTTGTTTCGGTTTTGTTTCATTGGACATGACCTTTCTACATAGGTCAAAAACAATTTGTGCGGTTAAAATTTATTTTTAGTAGGGTCAAAAATAAATTTCTTAAACACAATAAATAAATTCAAAAAAATAGTGGGGTCAGCTAATCTCATTTTTCTCGCATTGCCTCCGTATATTTATCAAAATAGTGGATCTCATAAATTGGGGGCCATGTAAAAGTTTTATGGGTATACCCTCCTAACCGACTCTCATTTACTAATTTCTTATGTATTAATCAGAAACTTTTTTCAGTTTGTTAAATTGACTACTATGGTAAAACTCAAGTCAATAAAATATTACAAGAATGCAATTGCATATAATAGAATAGACCATTAATTAATCAAATGTTTACAAAACAATTTCTCTTTTTCCTTAAATAAAATTGTCAGAATTACCTAATTTGATTTAGAGTAAATATGAAAATTAGTGATATTGAATAGTAAAGATTTATTACCAATCTCTACATGGTAAATTGCCAAAACTAACCTAAAACTTAAATTTAAATGTAAAAGTGTATCCAATAATCAATCAAATGTAAAAGTAAACTAAAAAAATAGTGAAATTATGACAGATCCCTTATGGCAAAACAAAAAAACAGTATGCATTTTTATCTTTATAACCTATTTAAGTCTTCTATTTTTTTTTTAAGTTTTCTGTGGTTTTGTAAGTCTTTTGGAAGTCTTTTCTTATGATAAATCTTTAAAACAATTTATAAATTATATAAAAAATATTTTTATGGGAAAGAATTAAAATCATATAATAATAAATATTTGTAAATGATATAAATTAAGATATAGTAAAATTAAATTGTTTTCAACATAAATGAGTGAATGTATCATTTCATGATATTCTTTGGTCTACGATTTGGTGACATATATTATAGTATTGTATGCATCTTTAGGATTAGATTTTGGAAGTTTAATCAATTCTTTTAAAAAATTGTTTTCTACAGAAATGTGTTTTCTTGTGTATATTAAATACTTTTGAAGTTGATTTTAAGTTTAGTGAAGTGTTTATTAATATTTAGTTAGTTATTTAGTTTAGGATTTAGAAGACTTACATATAAGTCTGCTAAAATATATTGCACTAGAAGACTTACATATAAGTCTTCTGTGCAAACAGTAAATTTATGGGTTAGAAGACTTTTAGAGAAGTCTTCTGAAACTTCCAAAAAGTCTTTTGTTTTCTCAGAAGACTACTCTGAAAGTCTTCTAAATCGAAAATATTTAATCTAATTAAAATTTGTGTCTCTCTATATAAATTTTTTTTACACATTCTTTATATTTCTCTCAAATTGCTGCAAGAAAATGTAATGTTTCTCACTCTAAAACTCTCAAACCTCTCTCTAATCTCTTTTAACTTGAAAACACCAAATTTTATATCAATTTCTTATTTTTATCTCATGTTTTCTTACTGATTTATCTTGTTTTTACAGGTTTTTATTATATAGTTCTCATCTTCTACTATTTTAAAAGTAGATATACAAATTTTGGATATTTATTTTGTATATGTTCAACCTCATATGATTGTTATAAAAGTAGACATATATATTAGTTTCTAAAAAATTATAGATTCAACCTCATATGATTATTTTATTTATTATTTTTGATTTTTTCTGCTTTGAGGCCATTTGAATGATTTTGGATATGTATGTTTTTCAGATCTGAAAGACTTTCTGGATGTCTTATGACGAAATCTTCTCCTATGTCTCCTCTTTCATAACATATTTGAGTGTTTAAGTAAGTTTTCATGTCTGATTTTCATCATTTGGTAGTTTCTTACTGCTTAAAGCTCTTACCTCTTTATCAAACTAAAACTCTCTAACTTCTTTCTAATTTTTTTGAATTTCAAAAACAACAAACTTTATATAAATTTCTCATTTTTATCTTATGTCTTTTTCTTAATTTATCTTAATTTGCAGATTTTTTTGTTCTTATCTTCCACTCCTTTAAAGGTATATCTATAAATGATGGATATGTATTTTTGTGTGTTCTACAAAGATAGATATATCTCATATTGTACTCTTCTTCTTTGTTTTGAGGCTATTTGAATGTTTTACATGTGCAGTTTTTTCATATCTGAGTTAGACTTTAGAAAACTTTTGAGAAGACTCTGTTCTCAGTCGGAAGACTTCCAAAAAGTCTTCTCGTGCATTATATGTTAGAAAACTCTGTAAGAAACTTTCTGAAAGTCTTTAACATAATGTACAAAAAGACTTTTTGGCAGTCTTTTGACAAAATCTTCTATCATGCCAAGTGAAGTCTAATCTTATCTTTCTAGAGGAATGATCTATAGTTTCATGTGCAATAATTTTGTTTATGAATTATTTTGTGATTTGTATGTGTAATCTTTTATTTGTGGATTGTTTTAAATATTTGAAGAGATGTCAATAAATTCTTTTTGGTAAATATATTCATGTCTACAATATTATCTTGCCAAAAGTATCTAATATTATTGAAATTATTAGTATCAAATTCAAATTTACTAAAATTAGTCTAACTATTATTTAGTTATTAACTATTAATATCATAAACTAATAATACCATAACTCATATATTTTTTTCTTTCTTTAGTTTATAAATTAAAAATCATAAAATTTAGTACAATGGAGAAAAATGTATAAAAAGCATATTTCACAATAATTTTTGATTTTTTTTTATATTCTCAGCAGTTTCATAAAATAAAAAACTAAGGCATATATTTAATTTGATTCTCTCAACCTCTTCGTACTCCTCAATCTCTGTACTCCTCAACCTCTTTGTACTCTTCTGCTCACCTCTTCCTTACAAGTGCCTGAAACATGAAGTGAGCTCAAAGTGAATCATCTTGCGAAAGCTCAAATAAACTACAAGTCGAGAAGCTAATATTTAAAGCTGAAATTTTCATTAACCAAACAAAAAAAAAAAATCAGAACCCAGTAGCATCTGGTTTAAGTGAGCACATAAGCTTAAAACACACACATCTTTTTCCAACGATCAAAAACTCCCATTACAAACCAAGCAGAGTTCACAACTCTTTTTTTTAATCCAAAGTATCCATCTTTAAAACTACAAAGCCAAGTGAAAAGCGAACTAATGAAGATAATTAGGGATTTTAATCCTAATAAAGAACATACTCATCACATACCCAATCACAATTGACGAGACTCTCGCCGTAGCATACGACGCCTTCACATCATAAAACACACAAACCACAACAACAAACTACAAGTCTATGACAGTAAGTTTTCCTTTAATGGAAGACTCAAGCTCGAGCACTCCATAAAACACACAAACCAAAGCGGCAAACTACAAGTCTACGACAGTTCCATCAAACACAATCTATTATAAGCTTAAAAAACAATACTTTGAGCGCTTGTAAGAACCTGCAATTATGGATTGGATTGAAGGTTCTCAGTGTTGTTTCCAGATTCTTCTACTTCATTTCCAAGAACGTGTACACAATAGAGCTTGGACATTACAAGGCAACAATCTATTTCGATAGTTGCTTATAATGTGATAACCAATACTAAACAAAGATTTATAAGCCACTGTAGTTATAGGAATGCTAAGCACGTCCATTGCCATATATGTCAGAGCACCAAAATGATATTTGTTTTCCTTCCAATACTGCTGAACATTCAAATTAGGATGGCTCCTCATATCTAACTTTGGATCCTCTAAATATATATCCAAAGCTGACTTTCCTTCTTCCATATAATCTAGAACATCATCTAACTTGTACAAATCATGTATCATTTAAAGAGAAGATATCAAAGATCATTTGAAACTTAAACGAATCAACAAACATAAGTTAAATAACTCAAACAGAACTTACATCTTGTACATCCAAGTTCCCTCTTCTTTTAGCAACACGAGGGTCTACTCTTGTAGAGCTCACAATAGAAGTTAAAGGATACTTTTTCCTATACTCTTCAAAAAGCTTATAAAACTTATCTTTAAGGTGATTTATCTTTTCTCACGAAGTGAAGGGATCAAGCTCATCATAAAAACGCTTCAAAATTTTAAATTTCATCCTAGGATCAAAGACAGCCCCCATTGCTAGAATAATGCTATACTGCAGATGGAGATGAGATGAGATTGNGTCACGAGATGAGATCAAGCCTCGTCGATGGAGATGAGATCGAGCCGTCACGAAATGAGGTTGGCCCTCTTCGATGGAGATGAGATCAAGCCGTCACGAGATGATACAACCCTCTTCGATGGCGATGAGATCAAAACCTCTTTGTCGATGGTTTTGAAACCCTATTCGTCAAAAACAAAAACGGCAACTCTTCGTCGATCAGATTAGATGGTTTGATTTACTCATTTTACATTTAATTATGGTTTGGATTGGGTTATTTATTAACTCATTTTAATCCAGACCATTTTGACCCAACTTATTAAAACCACCAGTCCATTAAATCCATTTATCCATTAACATCCAAATCTTCGACCCATTAAGATCCATGGGTTGAATTGGTTTGGATAGAACCATTAAGTTCAACCCATTTTGACATGTCTAAATATTGGTAAGTTGATAATTATCACCAATTAAATTATAAGTTTAATACAAGAGCTTCAAAATTGATTAATACAAAAGTTTATTAAACATTGACCTAGAAAGTCTTTTGGAAAGTTCATTTTTACAATTATAAATTTACAAAGGAAGAATTTTCGAGAAGACTTCTTTGGAAGTCTTCCTTTGTAAATCTTGACTTACTTTTATTTTTGATTTTTTTCGAAAACACCAAAGAAGACTTCTTGTTGGTGAAGTCTTCTAAATTATCGATGGAAGTCTTATTACTGTTGGTAAAAGTCTACTTCGGTTACTTTTGCAATTAAAAAATAAAACTTAAATATCTAATTTTAACCACTAGCTAAAGTAAAATATTGAAGTTTTAATTCTCAATTGCAAAAGTAACTCAAAAAGACTTTCACCAACAATGAGAATACTTTCACGGACAATTGAGAAGACTTCTATAAAGTCTTCCGACAGAAGACTTCCAGGAAGTCCTCTATAGAAAGTCAAAATTTTGACACAATTTGATCAATTGCAAAATTAACCTATTTTTCAAGAAGACTTACATGGAAGTCTTCGTCTTCTCTTTTTTTTTTGTTAGCAAAGAAAAGTTGGAAGATTTCTAGAAAGTCTTCTCTTAAAAAATAAACATAAAGTCAGTTGCAAAACTAACATATGCATTGACCAGAAGACTTCCAGTTTAGTCTTCTCTACGAACAAGATCTGAAAAATAAATAAAAATTCTTTCTAAATCCGGTGAGATTCATGTTTAACTTTTCCTAGTGAAAGTTACCTACTCGTTTTTGACTAAGAATCATGAACTTGAGTAACATCAATAAGCTTATAAATTTTGAAATAAAAAAATTAAGATTTTAGGAAGGAATAAGAGAGGAAGTGAAAGAGAAATAGTTTGTGTGTGTAAGAAACAAGAATATAAATATGTAGATGTTATTTTAGAAGCATTAAGAGCTTCAAAATAGTTGTTCATGGTAGTTGATGTATTGATGGCAATAACAATATTGTAAATACTTGATGAAGATGAAGATCATAGAGTAAAACAATCATTTGTGAAAAAATAAAATAATAATAATGGTATTTTGTTAATAATCTGAACTTTTGGGATGAAAAGGGAAAATAAAAATTTCAAAAAATTCATGGATTGGTTTTAGTTTTGAGTTAATTTTGCAAAAGCCCATTTGTATATCCTATCCATTTTTATTTAATAATATAATATTAAATTAAATTAAAAATTACATTAACTATTCAAGATAAAAGTTATAACTATTGTAATTTCTTATTTTCTTATTTTAAAAGTCTTATAGTTGTTTATATATATATATAAGGGCAATTCTCTCAAATAGACATTTTTAAGTTTTTATCACAAAATAGCTCTAAAAAATGATCAAAAAGTTTTATTTTGAAAATTTTAATTTTAACTTTGTATTTTTTAATATTTGAAACTCCACCCTCAAATCCTAACTCTTAACTCTAAACTCTAAGTCAATATTAGTAAATCCTAGAGTTATAATTGTACTTCTTTAATAAAATATTTTAGTCATTTTTTTCTTTAAAATCTATTTTTATGAAAATAAATTATAAAAAAAACTATCTTAAAAAATTTATTTATAATTAACTATTCTAGATTTTTCTCTCATTTTAAACGTCATCTAACATCTAACGGTTTCAATTATAGTTAAAACAATTAATAAGGCACTAACGTTTAGAAAGTAAGTTTAAAAAAAACGTTTAGAAAGTACAGGGTAATATTTAGCTTTTTATTTTTTATTTTGTCTAAAAAAAGTGCAGGGAAAAATATCTCGAGGTTTAAATTTTGGTGTTAAGAAAAACGTGCAAAAAAATCAGAGAATTTAATACCTGGCCCGAGTGGTTGTGTAAGTAACTGAGCTGAAATTAGTCGAAATCAGACGTGTCTTTAGGACACTCGCAGAGGCGGACCCGCTATAACTATATACGAACTTAGAGCAGTCTCAACGCTGGGTGATTATGGGGTGCTAAGGGGTGGGTCCACCATAAGTGAGAAGAGAGGAATGCTCAAAATGTTAAATTAGGCATTGGTGTTTACACTGTTTCGCGGACTTCACTAACACGTAACAGTCCGTGATAGGTTAGTTTATATATATATATTTTTTCTTTTAGGACAAAAAGTAAAAAAAAAAAAAAAACTAAGCATCCTCTTTTTAAAAACCTGAGGCTGCTCTTATTATCTTAGATCTAGATTCGATCCGAAATCTAATCTGGTTCCATTCCAAAAATCTAGATATCTGGAAGAACATTTGGAAGGCTCAAATCTAGATCCGGATAATAAAATATTAGATCCGTCAAAACTGAATCTGGATGTCTTGATTTTTTGTCCGAATATTCGAATCCGTTATTTTTATTGATAATTTTTTAAAATATAGTAATATATATAAACTAATTTTATTTGTTATGTTTTCATTTTATAATAATATATAAATATCAATTTGTAATAATATATTTAGAAATAATTAAAATATTATTTTACTTTTATTTTAAAATTATTGTTAATATTTATATATATATATTTTAAGATTAATTTTATTTTAAAGATCCTAATATGGATTCAGATATCTACCAAATATTACAATATTTAGAAGGATATCCGACATCCAAATATTTGAAAATCTCAAATCCAGATAAAACCAGTAAAAATATAGATTTATCGGATAAAGATCAAAATTCAAATATCTTAAAATACTCTGGATATCCGATCCGTTCTAGTCCTATATAGTGCCACTTGATTTACCTGTCAAAATCTTCTTTTGGCCTCTATCAATTCAATTATTTTTCAGTCCAATTTATTTATTTTGTACCCTATTAGACAAATTATAAATCCTTTTACGTAATAAATTGTTCTGATTTAGTTAAGACGATGTTCTTACCGACATACTAACCATTTTTGTTGGTGTATATCGAAAAATTCCAGAAACATGTTATTTTCTGGTAGCAATCACCTTGGTTCAAACAAAAAAACTATGATTACGTCTATACCTTTAAGTGATATACTATAGAATTATTTTCACTCAAGATCACTTTTTAACCTTTTTTTTTTTTTTGAAACAGATCACTTTTTAACTTTATATTACACTACTATAAGATTGTAAGTGATGTTCTGGGTAACAAGATAATCCCATCATAAAAATTCAGTTAACGGATTGCTATTTCACTTTAGTAGTATGTGAAAAATCAATTCTGAATAGAAAAATAAGTCGATACAAAAAATAAAAACTTAATTAATATCTTAGATCTATATTTTATCTATACTTTATTTTCAGTTGATTTAATAATAAAAGTAAGTCTTACCTCGGAGATAACTTGTATTATTCACCACACGATTAAGTTATCTTTTTTTAAAAATAATTATTTAGATAAGAAACAAAGAGAAAAATAGAAAAAATTCTAACTTTTAATTAAATAAGATTTTGGGATGACAGACGTAGTGGAGAAGATGATGAGACGTAAACGGCCGGAGAAAGAGACTGTCTACGGTAAGTGTTTTGGATTCTTTTTGTTTTATTTGTATTTTTGTAGAGAAGGCGAAAACCAAATCTTTGTTTATTTGTATAACTGCCAGTGGTGGAGGAATCCGAAGAACGACTACTGATGACATCACCTTCCTCAACCTGCTCCTTCTACGCCGGAGGTCAATGATCAAACTTCATTGACAACGTTTGTGTCATCTTTGTCTCAAGTCTCACCTCGTCGTCACTGGTTCATCTTTGACGAATCCAACACTGATAAAAGCATCTCGTAGTGCATTGTACCAAGATTTGGGAGCTTGTTTAAATCTGTATATAACCTTTGTGTATATGGCCTTTGACGAATCCAACACTGATAAGAGCATCTCGTAGTGCATTGTGCCAAGATTTGGGAGTTTGTTTAAGTCTGTATATGGCTTTTGTGTAGTCTAGAGACATGGTCATGCTTGTCTTTGTGTATGAATCCAGGTGGCTGAGTCATGTAGACTTCCTAATGAAGATCTCCGTGTTGAACTGCATTGTTGATATTAAGTTGTTTGAGAGCCCATTTTTAAGCAATTGCTAGTCCAAGAACCAGTCGTATGGAGGCATGTTTGATGACATGACTGAATGTTTCATGAAAGTCTACCCCTAGTCGTTGATGAAAACCTTTAGCCACTAGGCGGGACTTGAAGCTTTTGACAGTCCCATCAAGATTGTACTTGATGCGACAGAACCAGCAACAACCAATAATATTTCTGGCGAGTGACCGAGGAACAAGATCTAATATTATGTTACGCATTGTATTGTATTCATCACTCATACACAATCACCATATTGTGTCCTTTAGTGCTTGAGCTAGATTGACTGGTTTGAGTTATGCTAGTATAGCTGCAAGACCATATTTGCGGTTTGGTTTGATGATATTGTTCTTAGACTGAATTGTCATGGAATGCATGTTGCTTGATTGAGTTGTTGATAGTTGAAGCTCAGATGAAGAGGTTGAGTTGTTGATGTCTGATGTTGTTGTTGTTGCATGAGATGTTGGTTGTGATGATGTGGTTGTTGGTGAAATGCCTGAGACTAGATGTAACTATGCCATCATAGGCTCCAAAGATGCTGCAATTGACTGACTGAATATAAAAACATAAGAAGCTAAATTTGAAGAGCCAGAGATACATAGATCATCAAACACATTAGAGGTTTTTGAGAGAGATGAGAATGGAAAGATGAACTCATGAAAGACAATATGACGAAATATAAATACTTGAGAGTTAGGAACATCAAGACATATAAAAGCACTTTGAGTTAGAGAGTAACCCAAGAAGACACATGGGATCGAGCGAGGAGTGAATTTGTTGTTGCCTTGGGGCGTATCCATGGATAGCAAATGCATCCAAAAGTGTGCAGCTTGATGTAGTTTGGTGGTGTTTGAAATATGACTTGAAATGGAGATGAGTGTACCAATATCAGAGTTGTCATGCGATTAATGAGATAAACCACAGCTGCAAATGAGTACCTCTAATATATATTTGGAATGTATGTGTGCTGAAGGAGAGTAAGGCATGTTTCCACAATGTGCATTTGTTTGCGTTCAGCTACACCATTGTGCTCCAGCATGTGCGGTGGAGTTGTGTGATGAGATGCCATTCTGAGCCAAATACGATCGCAGGCCAACGAACTCACCCCCATTTTCTGAATACAGGGTTGTTATTTTTGTTTTGAGACAGTTTTTCACTAAATCTTGAATGCTGGAAAGATCTGATCCACTTGTCATTTTGCTTTCATTGGAAACATCCAAGTGTACCTTGTAAAATTCTCAAAAAAATAACACATAATACTTGTAACCATCAATAGAATGAATGGGAGATGTCCAAACGTCAGAAAATATGATGTCAAGAAGATTAGAAGATGAGAGAGTGGTGTTTGAAAATGGAAGTTTATGTGTTTTATTTATGAAACAATAATTGCAAGGTGGAGATAACAAAGACGACACTGGTAAATGAAAGCTAGAAAGCATATGATTAAGAGTTTGAGGATTCAGGTGGCCTAAACGAGAGTGCCAACCCAATCTCAAGGTTTTAAAATAGGAGAAAGCAAAAGCACTATTAAAACTAGAGGAAGATTCACTTGGTCATTCGTAGACACATTTACTGGCCTTATCATTGAGCAGTGTTTCCCCCGTTCTGAGTTCCTTCACCTGAAAATCATAAGGACATATTTGAACCATAATATTGTTATTTTTGCAAAGCTTGTTTACTGAGATAAGATTTTTCTTCATCGATGGAATACAAAGCACATTAGTAGGTGTTAAAAGTCGATAAGAGAAAGGGAGTTTAGTTGAGCTAGTGTGGGTGATTGGTAATTTAATTCCATTGCCGATCATGACATCATCACTGCCTTGATAAGGTGCATGGAGAGACAGGTTGTTGAGATCCAAGGAAATGTGAGGCACCACTGTCGAGTAACCATGGCCACATGGACATGTCAGATGAACTTATAGTTGTGTAATGAGCATGAGGGTTCCATTGAGGATGTGACATTGGTGAAGGAGCATGCCACTGTTGTATATGCAGTAATGGTGCTTATGGATGATATTTTGGAGGAGCAGAAGAGTACTGACAAAAACATCGTGCATTGTGCCCTTGGCACCACAAATCTGA
Source organism: Sinapis alba (assembly GCA_012274485.2). Taxonomy (NCBI): domain Eukaryota; kingdom Viridiplantae; phylum Streptophyta; class Magnoliopsida; order Brassicales; family Brassicaceae; genus Sinapis; species Sinapis alba. The sequence goes on from MU106017.1 coordinate 191,964, forward strand.
CACTTTTTGAGATAGCCACGACCTCTGCCTTGATAGCCTCCACGAGTTGGTGACTATCCATGGTATTGTGGCTGCTGAGATCGCTGAGGTTGCTGATACTTACGAGCTTGGGCTGTATTTGCAATTACTAGAACATAGGAACTAGCGATATCCTCTGTTATTGCAAGAGTTTTTTTTCGTATGAGAAGTTTTTCATGAAGTTCTTCTAGAGTTATAAGAATTTCACGACCATTCACCATCTCAACAATTGCTTTATATTCATCAGTGAGTCCTTCAATGATGTAATCAAGAAGGTCTTTATGTTCAAGAGTTGCTCTAACTAGGATTAGATGATCGGCTTTGGCTATGATTCTATGCATGTATTCTGTTTTGGATTGTGTTTCTTTGTTGCTCTTTTTCAGGCTTTGTTTGATTTGTTTGACATGTGTTTGCGATGATTTGCCATAAGTGTTGTGAAGGAGAACCCAAATTTCTCGAGTTGTTGTTGCTCTAGCAACCACCGGTTGAATGTTGAGTGTGAGAGTTCCAAGTACAAAATTGTAAAGAAGACGATCTTGTCGCTTTTAAACTGCTAATGAAGGATTTCCACACTGGTAAGACACTGACAGTGGTTTCCCCAAACTAGACATAGCCTTTGTTTGTGTACCTCAAGCACACGGAGTTCGTTTCGAAATTGAACTTCAGAGATACATTACTTCAAACAACTCCACTCAAAACACTAGGATAAGTATAACTCACTCATACCTGCTAAAATTCAGGATTCCTTACTTTTGTTCTCAGTAAATGGTTCAGGTATTGCTTAAATATTCCATGTATTGACGAAAAAAAGAAAAAAAAATAGTTTAGAAGTTACTCTGAGAGCTCTAATACCATATAAGATGGATTTCAATGTGTATATTATTGATAGCATAAGAATTTATTTATATAAGTGTACATGATCTTTTATGAGACCAAATCTAAAGATAAGCTCTAATATTATAGATAATTATCTAGTGTCATCATCTAAACTATAGGATATATACTAATACAACGATCAAATAGGCACAAACTGCAATGAGGATATGGTAGGAAAAAGGGAAAAACTAGAAGAGAGAACTTTGGTTGATTAGAAGTTTAAGATTATGGAACGATTTGTTTCTTTTCGATAACGTGTTTAATGCACGGTCACATGCATGTAAAATAAGTTTGTCCATGACAAATAATCACATAATTACTATATTCTCACTTTTTTCCAAATATGAACATTTCCCTAATTCACCCTACTATAATTTGGTTTCTTTTATAAAAGTTGCACAAGCACATTTAATGCTCAGTTTTAGATATTAACATTTTTGTCTTAAACTTTTCTTTTTGATCATTTTTATCTTAAAACTTTTTCAAACTATTAAACATAATGCGTTTATCTCCAATATAAAATTACATTTTTTCCTCCAAATAGAGTAAAAGTGATTATGAAGTAAAAATGATTCAACCCTACTTCATTTCTAACTTTATAATGGAGTAATAAACAAATAAAAAATAGATTACTCTATTTATAGAGTAAACTCCACTATGAAGTAAAAACTAAAATAGAATTAGAACAATTTTTACTCCATATTCACTTTTTATTTTATTTTAGAGAAAAAAATAAAGTTGAGTTAGAAATGCCCTTAATTGCAATCAAACCTTGAGTACAGAGAAATGTCGGAAAATAAAACAGAGAAGTAATTTTACCCTTTTCAAAGTTAATTGTGGTCTCAGTGAGAATCTCATTTTATTTTCTAACTTTCGTCAATCTTCAAAACACATTTTAGGTCATCACTTGTATGACGTATTACTACGGTGGATTTAGTTTCAGGGTCAAAGACATGGAACTCTATACAACAAACCTGAGTTTCCAATCACTACCAGTGATTAACTTCTTTTTTTTTTTTTTGAAAAATACCAGTGATTAAATTGATTGGACAATAATAAGGAATATTCAATAACCGGTTTATCCGGTTATGCACATTGGTAATCATAACCGGGGAAAGCTAGCTCGTGAGTCTTCATCGAGCCAGCAGTTCCATAGCTCACCAAACAGGTAAATGAAAATGAACAAGACTCTTGACCTAAAACTTCCATAGGATAGGAAGACAAGCATACGCTTTTAAAGAAAAGCTTCAATATAGCTACAGATACAATCTCAATATGATACAGACCCAAAGGATGAAACACAAACAAACATAGTGCTCATAAATCATAAGAAAGAGAACACATCAAAGCATATTCTTTAAGAGCACACTTCTCTAGCTTGCAAACACAGATAATAGAAAGTTCCACACCACAAATATTGCAGAGAGAAACTAAAGATCAACACACGCTTTCGTTCTTCGACCATATATATATATATTAAAAAAAACTTTTTAACATGCGACACACCTTGAACCAGACACAGACAGGACGAAGGAAACTTAGGTGTTTGAGTTTCAGATTTTGTCAAGCTTCTCTGCCTTCACAACCGGGTTTGCTTTAGCTATAGCTTCTTGAGCAGCAGCATGGTAATTGAAGGAGCAGTTATGTATGTCTGCATAGCGGTGTGTCCCGCAGAAGAGGTCACCACAGCGACATTTGAATCCAGTCAGACCAACCCGTTTATTGCAAGTGGTACATCGGCTTGGTCCTTCCTTTGGTTTCGCTGCGGCTCCTTGAGCTACTACCTCAGCGACGACTTGGACAGAGGATGGCTGTAGAGAGACAACCACTGGCTCAACCGATTTGGTTTCAGCATCAACCAGCGCAGCAGTAAAGGTTTCCTTTAAGATGTTGCTGGATGATGATGTACCAGACACTGCAGATGCAAACTTAGCCCCCTGTTCCTGTTGAAAGAGGATAGTCTTGTGACACTTTGAACACATGTTCATTGTGGCAGCGCTTCCAAAGAAACCGCAATTGTTGATGCATAGCTTGGGACCTTCAGGTGGGCTTTGGCATCCTGTCTTGTCGTGGTCCATTTCTGCACTTCAAAACAGCAATCCTCAGTTTCACATAGTAAAAAAAAAGAGATAAATCTTTTTACAATAACTACCGAACTCACTAGGTTTCACTAACGTCTCAGATAACACAAGCACAAGCTTTCTTCTAACCATAAGATACTCTACTCTACCAACATACACGACTTCATAACCTATTACCCAACTTCTTATGGAACCCTTCTAATGATTTAAGATGCCAAGTAAGGAGAAAATGAGTGAACCAAACCTATAAACCGCTTTACTGAAAACACTAAAAAATAAACCACAAACAGATACATACTCCTAAAGCTTGTGTTTCAACTATAAGCTATGCAACAAGACTGCAATATCTAAGCTGCCCTGCAGCTAATTCCAAAAGAAAATGAAACCTGATATTAAGTTAACAGAAATGTAAAATAAATCATTTCAAAATAACCTCTTCTTTCCATAAATGAAATGGTAGAAATTAGTCTTTTATATCAACATAAAAGCTTAAGAACTTTCTAATACATAGTTAATTTGAATTCCATTCAACACTACCTTCCTTCTTAGAAATTATATATTAGAAATGAAACTTTGATATCACCTTAAAAGCTGAATAATTTCAAATCTCAAAACCCATACAAACCCTACATAGCTAATCTCACTTCCACCCCCAACCACTAGCTATCTCCACGAAAATACAAAACGTCCAAAATTTCAAAAGGATGAAACTTTCCGTAGCAATTCAATTCAAACTTCTAAGAAAAACAAAACCCACATGCAAATACTGTCGAAAATCATTAAAAAAGTAACCATAACCTCAACCCGTGACCAGCTCATAACTGAAACCCTAAATAACAAAAAGGGTATTCACCTGTTTGCCCGAGAAGCCTTAATCGATCGATCAGTCCCTAATCAATTGACAAAAGAGACAAAACCCAACACCATAAGTCGACAGAAAAAAAAAAAAAAACTTACCAAACACAAAAGGGGAAATCGAAATCGCGTCCCAGAACAGATAAAAACGATACGAAAGCGAAATAGAAATGAAGAGAAAGCAGTTTACCGTACGAATCTCTCCGAAGAAGGATCGTCTGCTGGAGAGATCCAGCAGAAGCTGAGAGGGTTAGAGAGGAGAGAAATAAAGGTCTCGGCTTTTTAGGCTTTTCTCTCTTTGATAATTTTCTTTAGAGATGTTTTATATATTTCATTCACACCGTTTGTGTTAGAGTTGCCTGTGACGTGTAGGTATCTTATTGGCTGTTTCTTTGGATTTTTTTCTTTTTACTCATTTCACAATTTTCATTTTCTTTTAACTTTTTTTCGAAAAAGAGTTTTCTTCTTAAGGTATGGTTAGATATTCTCAAAAATATTTAACTAAATATAATACTATTTTTATCAATATTTAATTATTTGATTATTTTTAAAAATCTAAATCAATTTAAAGTAATGTACATAATCATCAGTATCTCATTAGTTTTTCTACATATGTCAAGTAAGATATAGAGAAATTCTCTTAGATAGCCTATTTTAGTGTGTTTGTCACAAAAATAGTTTTTAAAGAAAAAAATGACTAAAATGTTTTTTTAGAAGCTAAAAAAATTCATTTATATGCATTTATACCCCTAGGCTTAACTAATTTGGACTTTAGGGTTTAGAGTTAAGGGGTGGGTTTGGGGTTAGGGTTTCAAATTTCAAAAAAAAAATAAAAAAAATCAAATTTCAAAAAAAAAAAAATCTATTTTGGTCATTTTATTTTTTAAGGGCTATTTCTGTGACAAAAACTTAAAAAGGGCGGGCTATTTCTGTGACAAAAACTTAAAAGGGGATATTTAAGAGAATTGCTCTAAGATATATTTCTCAGATTTTTAATTTTCTTTTTTTTTTTCATTTTATTTATTAAAATATTTTGAGAGATCTTAAGTAAGAGTAGCTTTCAAATATTTTTTATAACTCTTATATTTATTAATCTTGATAGGAGCATATATAATCCTTATGGAGATCATTCGTAATATACAATGGTACATTTTGAAAGATTTTAAATGAGGTTATTTGTTGTTGTGTTATCATTGCTCACATAATTTTTTTTCTAAAACTTCAAAAAAAATTTTTGAGAGTTTCTAAAACTTGTTCAAAGTCTTTTGGTAACCGGTGGCCGGTTTGGTTTTGTTTTTTGTGGATTCCTATAATTGAATATTCCTCCAGCTTTTGACTGAATCTTTTCTTTTCTTAATAAAAAATTGATCTTTCAATCTGTTTTGTTTGGTTATGATCTCCGACTTATTTCAGTTATGTTTTATCTTTTCCGCTTTTGTATGTTTAATCTAGCTTTCTTATTTGTTTCATAATGTTTGTTATACTAAAATTTGATTGGCTCCTTGATTTCACTAGTCATGTTTGATTATTCTTCATGAAAGAGTAATCCTTTGCTTCAGGTAAGTGAAAAGGTTAGAGCAAAGTTTCTTCTTGAGAGATTCATCAAGTGATCTAGATCGATGGGTTATATAAATGAAGATGCGAAGTTGTTGGTCGACGGTACTCTAATGAGTATTAAGACTCAACCTTCTATTCTCTTTGTTCCAATGGATAGACTCAAAACCAATCCTTGATTTTAGAGACTAGCAAAAAGCATTTCAAGTGCTTTCATCAAAAAAGCTTAAACAACGATGAGTAAAAGAGTAGGTTTCTACATACATATCTCATGAGACACTTCAGACGTTAAAGCGGTGGTCGGCGATTTTGCTATGAAGTAGAGATACAAATCAAGTGGAGAATTCTGATCCAAGAGTAATTGAATACATAAAAGATCGGGAAAAAAAAATCTATTATTTTTGTTAATTTTTACAAAAAAACGTCTTGATTAAATATACAAAACCCTAAAAGAGGATACAACAAGGCCATATAGAGCCAAAACATACCAACACATGGTTAAAAGATAGATAGAAAGACAATACATTTCAACAAATGAAACTCAAAAAATCGTACAATGATTTCATGATTTTTTTTTTTAGAATTGCATCCAATATAACTGAAAGAGTCACAAACTCTGCAGAAGAGCAGCATTAGCTGGGAGGAAGATCTTTGCCATACCAGCAGTGATATTTGATCATCCAAATCACTCAACATATAAGGACATATTGAAAAAAAAAAAACAGCTCCAAATAGGAAGCATTCGGAAAATAAACACCTGACATACGCATATTCTTTTTTTTTTTTTTTTTTTTCTGAATAAACTTAAATGTTTTTAGAAATCCTAAGATAGGTAGAAAAAACAGAAAGAAATAAGAAGATTACATTCTGAAATTGAAAAAAACACATGAAGCATCAATAGTTAGCAGTCCCCTAGCCATGAAATCTGTCAAACCAAATAGATAAATATGAAGGTTGTCTCTGTCCTATCGTGGAGGGTGATTTGTGGGTTGCCGAGACCTCTTTGTCGAGTGAGAATAGCTTAGCACGAAGCTGAAGCGTTATGTCTTTCATGACCAAATTTGTCGACCGAGAGACACTAGAGTGGAGCCTACAGTTTCTTTCCTTCCAGAGATGATATATGGTTGCTTGGAAAAAAGGTGAAGAATGATTCTTAGCTTCGCAGTGAACTGAGATGATGAGAGCCACGTAACAATGTCACGAAGGGCAGATGGTTGATGAAGTCTTGATCTGGTCATAAGTCCATTCCAAACAATGGTAGAGTAATCACATTCAAAGAAAATGTGAGCTGCTGATTCATTGACAGTACCGCAAAGTAAACATGAAGGAGGGACTTCCAATCCCCACGAAATTAACCTGTCACGAGTTACCATTCTTTCTCTCATGACCAGCCATGTCATGAAAGCATGTCGTGGTATCCTTTTCTTAAACCAGACAACCTTATGCCATTGAACTGGAGGAGGATCCGGGAAGAGAGTGTTGTATACTGCAAAAAACAGAGAAATCTGAAGGTTGGTCAGCCAAAGAGTTTCTCCATAGAAAATAATCTTCATCAATGTCAGTAGATGCAGGCGCTTGAGGAGGAAGAGCCGCACGAATGGCCTGAAGAATTGGGTGCCGGCTCCTCCAAGAAATATTCCAACTTCCATTTTCCGCAATAGAGGAAACAGTGGCGTCAATAGGGATACCAGATACCATCGGTCCATTTGGCCCGGTAATCCTGAGAATTGGGCCATCAAGAGTCCAAATATCGTGCCAAAAAGATGCATTTCTGCCAGAATTAACATGACACAGGATTAAGGGACGTGCCACAGGATTAACATGACATACGCATATTCACCAACGGAAACATAATATTCTAACTATTTTGAAGAAATGTATGCCAGCTGCTTCATATTATAATTAGAAGAAAAAATATCAAAAGATGAGATTTAATTGTATTATATTGTTTGCAAATATTTTTAAAAGTGCATTGTTTTAAAATATATTTGGTTAGTATAATACTTTTTCTATAATATTTTGATAAATAAACATTTTTAAAATCAAATAAAATTATATATATATATATATATAATAATTCTATTACACATCCCTTTTTATAAATAGAATCATAGCATATTTTTAGCTAATATAAGAATATAATATTTTCCAAACAAATATTACTGGATAGCATATCTAGTTGGTGAGAAATGAATGGACTTTTAAACTATAAAATCAAAAGGAATTTGATTGCTTAAAACAAATAAAACTTAGAGATTTTCATCTATAATATTACATGAACTTCTATTATTAAATATTTTTATTGTGACTAACCAATAGTACTACAATAGTTCAACAAATTCAAATACTCATAACTAATATCTTAAAATTTTACAATTTATCAAAACAATTAGTAATAAATGCAGAAAATATAATATTTGTAATAGAAGTATAAACAATTTATAAGAAACAATAAGGTTTAATTATATAAGAAAATCATAATAAAATAAATATATTAAAATGTTGAGATATTTTTTGGATTTTTTTTAACTTATATAGAGAGAGTCTTTTAAGTCAATGAGATTGTCAGTTAAATATGGGTATACAACTTTGACCAGGATTGTTTTGGATAATCTCTCTTTTAATGTTTTTTTCAAGTAAAGATATATGCCAAATTATCAAAGCAAATTTGTAACCATGAAAGTAAATACAAAATCCTCTATTTATTTCATAACTTTATATGATTAATAATTTATCAGGTACTGAACAAATGTATATATATATATATACACATATATGTATATTTTCATCAACAGAGTGGCAGAGACAATACACTTCGAGGTATATCACTCGGTCTCGGCTCCTCTAGTACTTCCTTATGTGTCTTGTGGGTTTCGTCTATTCAAAATTTTAGTGATTGTTTCTCTTTGTGTATTGGTTCTTTATATTCACTTGTAGAAAGTTACAATGGTGTTCAGCGAGATGGGAATGCGTAGTAATACAGGTTTCTTCTCCTCGGAGGGGGAACCAACCATGGAAGATGATAGCAACACCGATAATGAGTTTGATGTGGATAAGCTTGAGAAGAGGATATGGAGGCAAGTAATGCGCCTAGAACGTCTAAAGGAACATAGCAAGAATAAAGAAAGCGATGATGATGATCATCAACTGATCTCAAAGTACATGGTTAAGATGATGGAAGTGTGTAACGCTCAAGGCTTTGTTTACGGGATCATTCCCGAGAACGGGAAACCGGTGATAAGTGCTTCTGATAATCTTATAGAATGGTGGAAAGATGAGGTCAAGTTCGATCTTAATGGTCCAATTTATAGAAAGCACTAATTTGCGTGTTTGATTAACGAAGAACAAAAGAATAACTCTCTTTTATTCAAGCTTTGAAACTGTCTCAAAACAAAGCTTCACAACAATCAAAACCACGTAAGTAATCATAACTCGATTACTTCTTATTTATAGCTAATCTAGAAATCCTAATTGTTCTTTGTTTAGATAACTCCTAAACAATAT
>MU106018.1:0-72966 GCA_012274485.2 Sinapis alba
GAACTCGACGGCTAGGGTTTCTGATCTCTGGAACTTTCTCTGCAGAGCTTCGCTTCTAGTTTGTGAATGCAGAGAAAGGAGGAAGGGGGCTCTCTATTTATAAGAAAATGGAAGAGAACCCTAGGGTTTTGGGCAAATGGGCTGTAGACAGGCCCATTTCCTTTCAAAATTTTCCGGGCCAGGATTTGGGATGTTACAAGCTCTCTGAAACTTAACAGTGGCCTGAGCTCTAACAAGAGCCTCCATACTCCGTAGAGTCGCTGCCGCTTGCTTCCGTACCAAAAAACCTCTCACTAAAGCTTGTATCTTCACCACTCCTTTCAATGCTCTCAACGCTTTTCTCGCCTTCAACATTAAACATCATGTAACGTCTCAATTCCATAACAATATAATATATTAAAAAAACGGTTAGTAATAATATAAAACTTTTAAAAAAATCGTTAGTACCAAGTAGCCTCTAAAGGTACATTGGATCTGCATAGCGGCACGATTCTCACGGCTGTTTCCAACACGTAACGGACCACTCATCCCTTGACCCGTGAGTCTAACAACCGCAGCCGCAGCTTTAGCCGCCTCAACAGCTGCGTCAGCGGCAGCAGCTGTGGCCACAGCAACCGCAACTGCATGCGCTCTACGCTCTATCTCCTCCTCCCCTGCCGCGTAGAACGACCTTAGCCACGCAGCTTCTCTCTCGGAAATGTTGGGAGGTATGGTCTCGTAGCTGTCGCATAGAGACACTCCAGCGAATGAAGAGCGGTCAATGCGGTTAGAAATGGTGCCGGAGCCGGAACATGAAGAAGGTTTGAGTCCGAATAAACCTCTGAACCATCTTGTGGCTCGACCCATTTTTCTTTTGTCTGTCTTCGCTCTGTTGTCAATTTTTGTGAGATTCTTTTTTTTACAATGATGCTACTTTGGTTTCACTTGGTAAATACAGTTTGAAAAAAAAAAAATTGTAAATATATAAAAATTAAAGATACGACGAAGTATGCGTACGATTGGGACAAGCGATAGGGTCCAGTGCATTAGTGTGTTTATACTGTAAAGTATTCGATGCTGCACAACTTATGTGTTGTCCATTGTTTTCTACATATTATGCTATATGTATATGCCTTGGAAACCCAACTTATTAACTTTGTATAAAGTTCTGATAAAAGGGAAAAGTGGCTGTAAAAACAGTGTAAAGGATATAACGTAACGCTCTTCGCCGCCTTATAAAATTATAAGCAAATAACGATAACATATATTCACAATAATGTATAACTCAAAATGTTTGGCGATATACTAAGAGTATGATTAACCCGAGATTTTTAGGGTGTGATTCTTAACATAATTTAATAATCGATTCTTAAATTACGTTAAGAATCCGATCCTAAGAACTTGGATTAATCATGGTCTAACCCAAGTAAAATAATCTTTTGTTGTAAGATAAATACATAAATGATTTAAGAAAACTATAGCTATACATCAACTAGAGTGTTGTTTGCTACAAAAAAACATAGTTAGCATAGTCCAAAACTCTAAACTATGTCATATTTCATCTACATGCTACGGTTATCTTTTTACCTGTTTAGAGCACATATAGCCCCAACTGTCCAAATCATTGCGTATAATTTTCATCTGAAATTACGTTCCCCTTTTTTGGGGAGAGAAATTATTGAAGTAAAAGAAAGAAAGAAAGAAAGAAAGAAAGAGAGTCCGTTTTAGATAAAACAGATGGTGCAGGCAGAGATTCCAACTTAATGGAGCCCCTAACATGTCAATTCAGTTCACAGGATAGGTCATTTTCTCTACCCAAAACTCTGTAAAGTTGAAAACGAAACTTTTTGAGAGTTGAGACTTCACTACCAACCCTTATATAATATTTTCATTCACTTAGCAAACAAAAGGAATATTTATCTTACCACTTTTTTTTCCATTCCGATATACTTTGTTAAATTAATGTATGGACCTTCAACTTAAATAGATAGATTTCTAAACACACATATATATATATATATATATATATATATATATATAATATGTTATTTTTTGCTTTTTTATTTTTTAACTATTAATATAAGACTTTTATTCATTAGTTTCTTTCACTTTCAACGTGGATGGAAATAACATCCACACAATGGTTGTTACATTAAAATTTATTACGAACTTTTACATTAAAATTAATTAACAATAATTGGATTGATTAATCATATATTCGCTTTTCTTTACCACTTTTTTTCATTTCGATATATTTTGTAAAAATAATGCATGGACCTTCAACTTAAATAGACAGATTTCAAAACATAAATTTTTTAATTAATTTTTAACAGTTAATATAAGACTTCTAGTCATCAACTTCTTTCACTTTCAACGTGGACGAGTATAGAACTAACATCCACACAGTGGTCCTTATTGTTAGCTTCATATTTATTATAAATTATTAAATTTAATTAACAATAAGGGGATTGACTAATCTTATATACATTACTCCTCTCATTTTCATTAGATGTTAATTTAATAAAGTGAGAAATTGTTTGAAATACGAGGTTAGATACTATTTTAAAAATTTAATCAAAAATGTTCTAATATTGGAATTTTGGTAGTTATTGTTTAGAATTTATAATTTTAAAAGTAAAATTAAGTTTATAAAATTTTATAAATAATTTCTAAATATCTATAGATAATATAGAATAGTTAGTTTAGATTATTCATAGTATTTATGAGAATAGGTATCATTTAAATTAAAATTTGAAATTATATAAAATTTATTATAAAATTAGAATTTTATTTTGTAAGATTATGCACAATATAGTTTTATATTTTCTAAACAAGAACATCATTATTTATTTACCTAAATACAATTTGATCAATAATAAAATAAACTGTAAAATGATCATTTAACATAAAATTGAAAATTTTATATTGAAAATTTTTAAAATATCAAATTTGAAATTAAAAATCATTTAAAACATTATATCATACAAACGGAAGGAGTAGTTTATTAATTATTGTGCTGACTTTCACAAATTAACATAATTATATGGAATAATTTCATTAAGAATAACAAATTACTGATTTTGTTAGCAACTTCTAGTAAATCAATGAAATAGGAGACATGTGTTCATTTCATATGTTTTTTGAATGAAAACTTATTTCTCTATATACAACAGAAGATTTAACATAATCTACAAATTTAAAATATAAAATCTACGATCATGAAATTGTCCATGACGTATATAATTTGAAGAAAAATTCCCTTAGATAGTCTATTTTAGTTTGTTCTTCACAAAAATAGTTCTCAAAGAAAAAAATGACAAAAATAATTTTTTAAAGCTAAATTTTTTATTAATATGCATTTATACCCCTAGGGTTAACTAATTTAGACTTTAGGATTTAGAGTAAATGGGTGGGTTAGGGGATAGAGTTTCAAATTTTTTTAAAAAATTGAAAATTTAAAGAAAAAAAAATGTTATTTTGGTCATTTTTTTTCAAAGGCTAATTTTATGACAAAAACTTAAAAATGACTATTTAAGAGAATTATCCTAATTTGAATCGTATAAATGAAAATTTGTACCCATGCATGTCAAAGTGGTTAGCTAGAAATATTTCAACAACAATTCAAATGTTTACTCAGAGAAGATAAGAAAGCAGACGAAGAAGAGAATCTAGAGCTGAGGTCACGTATCTCTTTATCTATTTACGGGACTAAAAAAGTCTTTGACATGTTTGAATTTGACAATCTCTCTTCCTTGCGGTCCTGCTTTCTCAATTCGTCCTACACTTGTTCGCCATTTTTTTCTTGTATATATAACGTAACTCTCTTTAAAGATATATATAATCAATTATTTGGTACTTTGATTTTGCACGTGAACTTTTGTATATGCTCACGGATTATCCTTTTTGCTGGTTCTTGGGTCATAAAAGATAACAAAATGCAAGAGAACTGGAATGGGCTGGACCCAGGGACTATCTCTGAGGCCCATTTTGGTTTCACTGTGTTTGTGTAAATCATTTAAAAGTGATTTTTTTTTCCATATCTTGGAAGTGGTTAGTTCATTCATGATTCAGCATTTTAAGGGGTTTATGTTATTATTTGATTAGTATGCGTTCATTTAAATTCACATTCTGGCATCGAACAATGTCCATTTTTTTACCTTACATGACGAGTAAAGTTAAAATTGTTTGGGCTAGATGAGTCCTTGAAATGGGCTGATTCCTTGTCCAATAAACTCAGGGCCCATTGTTTTACATAGATTATGTCTCAATATAGTTAGGCTATGATGAACTCATTTCGGAATCAAAGCTGAAAGAACAAGACACTTATTTGGAACTCGGTTTAGACTTAAGAGTCTTAACCTCTAGACATCCATAGCTGTCAATAGGCCGGGTCGTTCGTGGGCAAACTCAGTCCAATTAACTTGAACTGTTTATGGATGCGTTCAATTAGAAATAGTCCAATTAGGCTAAAGATTAATTAGTCTATAGATTTATCTTGGCAAAAATCAAATGGACTAGTCCAAAAATTCATTTTAGACGGTTTATGAGGAAACATAGTTTTATAGTTTTGACAAGACTTTTTAATGGCTTTGACGGAAAATCAAAAATTTATAGTTATGATAGGACGTAGTTTTATAATTTAACGAAAAACATAGTTTTAAGATTGTAAAAAAAACTTAATTTTATAGTTTTGATAAGATACATTTTACAGTTTTATACATTTAGCAGAAAACAACATTTTACAGTTTTAATAAAAAAATATATAAATATATCATTTAATTATAAATATTATTAGACATTTTTTGGCATGTCCATTTGGAAGTTTTGGTTTTATCTCGGCCCAATGGAAGATGTGTAAAATTAACGAGTGGGTGTATGAAGTCCCATCAAACAGAACCACATACGTGAGTATGTGAAAGAGAGAAACAAAATTAAAGCTCGAGATGCGATCTAACTCTTAACAAAATAGTAACAAATTAATATATTAAAACGAACAAATTTAGCATATACCCATTAATTCTTGTATATGTACGTATCATAATCAGTCATCTATATTTTTTCTCCCTTTAAGGTCAAATCGCGCTTGCTTGGTAATATAGTGAGAGTCAAATTAGTGGGTCTACATATTTCAAAATCAAGACATGTGAATATTGCGAAAAGAAAGAACAAGAAGTCTGAGAAAAAGAGCCCTAAAAAGAGCAAGAAAAGGGTAACATGTGGAGAAAAGAGTGTCCCACAGGCAAGTCATGTGTTCTGTGTTCATAAATCTTAGTAATGACATCCACTTGAAATGGATTGATATTTTTTATCATACATACATGCAACTAGCTATATATAAGTATTATATATATATAATATATCTTGTCTGTAAGTTATCAAAATTTATATTTTTGTGTGGTAGCTAGATGCAATTTCTAACTGGATTCATACGCTAATTAATGTAGTGCTGAATTCGAGTGTCTGATATGATAAGAGTTTGACTAGTTTGGGTTAAATAGATTGTTTTAAGTTTTATATATCATTTCCTAGATAATTGACTTTTAATTTCATATAATGGACCACGTAGTTACTTATGCATGAAATTTAATACAAGTCAGTCTCTATCACACTTGCTAGTGTTACATGGATTTTTACATTTCCCCTTTTATAAACCAAAATGTATGAAAATGCTTGTGTCTTTTTTTTGAAAATAAGATGAAAATGCTTGTATCTTGATTGAAATAGCCTGAAGATTATGTCTAGGATCATGTATGCATAAAGTACGATGACCACTAGCTAGTAACTTAGGTCTCTTTAAAATTTGTGGAGTAGTTTATCTTAAATTTGGTTTATGTCACCTCTTGATCATTTATTTTGGGGGTTATAAGACAATGATGGGTATACGATTGTGAAAATGTTGGTTATAAGGTAGACAAATAAATTAGTGCCTTGACCAAAACATCTTGTGTAGGCTCCCATGTATGTGCATGTGTGTTGGTCTCTCATGGCATGGTGGTTTGGTTAATGTTCTGTATATATTTTTTATAAACTATTATTGGTATTATGTTTTATGTTTGGGGTCTTGTTATCACATGTTTGTCCACTATTGGATATAAATTGAGATGGATTGTTACCATAAATGGAACCCCATGTGACATGAAAAGCTAGCTTGTGCTTATGGTCATGCATATTTAGACAAACTCATATATATTTATATATATAGTTCGAACTAGCTATTTATATATAAATCTATTGAGAGGTTGAGCTGATCCACTAAGAAGGATAAGCTATAAAATAACTTTGACTTATAGATGCATTAATATACATATCCCAGTTGCAATATTTCTATACACACAGTATAGGTCCAAAACAGCATCCACCAAGCTTCTAAGATGGACTTGTCCCCGATCAATTATTCGATAGTTTTCACAGCATTAATTTATATTATCATTAATTAGTGCACTGAGGTTTTGCATGATATGATTCTTATAGAATGTGGACTACTACCACAGCATTATAAGGCATTCAAAATGTCAAATACTAAACATGATTATAAACAAGCAAACACAAAATCAGTGCCATGGTATGATATGATAAACTAAGGTTTCGACCAGATATATTTGTTTTTTTCAAATTAGAGAACACTGACAAGAATTTTTTTTAGCCAGTGAAAGGATATATTTTCTACATTTTCTCGAAAAGATATACAAGAGTGGTCTTGAGCATAACAAATTAAAACATTGGAATATGATTACCAATTTTTTTAAAAAAAATTTACACTAAAAAGTTCCAAATTTTTATAATTTTTCTTTTATTAAACCCTTACTATTTTATGGCCCCCAACATTTGAGGGACGCCCTCAAGATATATTAATATGTAGTCTTTGCCATATTTAAACTAATGATGTCGTTTCTATAGCTTTTCTTTTTCATGCTATCAAGTTATAGTTAACCATCGTGTAGAAACGTTTTCTTGTATTGCTAAAACTTGATATCATATATACGGGAAATTTAACTGATATAGAATCGCTTAACTCTAAATACATACCGTACATAATATTTTCATAACTAATATAATAACTAAACGTCTACAATAATGTGAAAGCTTGTGATTTGACTTTAAAACAAAGAAACAAATATTTTGCACTTTTATCTCACAAATATATCACGTAATACTATTATAGATGGTTGATATTTAGCACAGATGCGTATACCAATCATAAGTTGTTATTATCCGAATTTATTGACCTCTAAAAGTTTGAACGTACTTCCTTGGGTTCAAATTAGTTGACTAGTGATCGTGTTGAAAAACATTACAACATATGTATGTAATAAACTTAAATGGTTCCAAATAGATAACTATAATTTGATTTAAGTTTGGTAATAATCAACTAAGTTCAATTGATAAGAAAGCACGTTATTGGTACATTCTCAATCGAGGACATCCCTCGAATTTCAAAAATCGTCATCAAAATCAAGTTTAGATGATCTAGCATAACAACAAAATCTATAAAACGTACTACTGCGGATAGTCCATTGAAACATCAAGGTTAAATAAAATCTAGAAATGAGTATTTAAATAATAGTGTGAGGTTATAAGCAGAAGAAAGAAAAACAGTGTGAGGAAGATACAAGAAGAGAGATAGATGTAAGTAAATAAAGGGAGGCCCCCTCGTGTGGAATGCGAGCAGTACACTCCAATTATATAACTTGTGATCTGTCTTAATATGTGGGGACATCTGCCACTATTCAGCTTCTTCTTCACTTTCTCTCTCTCCTCTTTCAACCACTTTTGTCCTCTCTCCTCTCTCCCCACACATATGTTAGCTATTTTTGGGGCAGTGAAATTAATTTCTTCTTTTTTCTGGCTCCAACCTTTTCCTTCTTACTTGATCTATATTTTTTCACCATTTATTACCTTTTCTCATGTATCAGATTCTTTTTTCACCAAAATAGTATCTTTTTCATTCCAGGTGATTCAAAATAGATTCAGGAAGACCTAGGGAAATAGGTCTATACTTTCTATTTATAACACCTAGCTAGCTATATTAAGGTTTGAATAAAAATTCAACGCTTGTTAATGTTAGTACTTAATTCTTATCTGAAGTTTCTTATAAGATGCTTAATTATGTTACAAAGTTATTGTTTAACGTATCGGTTTGATAGTCAAATGTGTTGATTTTAAAAATAATCAATACTCATTTCGTATACAAAAAACTGATGTTTTAGTTTTAAAACATAAATAATTTTTTTTAAAAAATATGAGTGGAATAACTTTATTAGAAAGTAAACAAAACTTAAAAACAAAACTAAATCAATATATATATAGTTTTTAGTTTTTATTAATATGTGAAAATTTGAAAACATCTTTTTCAAATACAGAGGGACTAACTCATTTTGCAAAATGTGATACATTCAAGATCTTATCTTTGTAAACTTTTTAGATTTCAAGAATCAAGATTGATTCTCAGTTGGTTTGTTTAAACTTTGACATCTACTAGAATTAATTAAAATCCTGTAAATTATCTCTACCTTGTTGAAATTTAAAGGAAAATAACATGAAAGATGCTTTCACTGTTTTCAAAATTTGTCCTCTCTTCCCAATATTTTTTTAAAAATATTGTTTCAGATGATAAATTCAGTACTTCAATAATTGGTACCCAATTTGTCACATAAAATTTTAGTAGTACGAAGCTACTCTGCAAGGAGGAAGTACCATCAGTTTTGATCTAATATCAATGAATATCGAATTATTTCTTATATTTTTTAGTGAAATATTATAATTTCATTTGTCCATTATCAATGTAATTGTAAACTATGAAATTTCAGAAAGAGCTGTATCTATGAACACAGTGATGTACAGTAGGCATTATGGATCGCAGCTGTGCATTCTATTTTTATCTGACTTATGAATGTGGTGTAATTAATTAATTATAGAACATACCCAAATAATCAATTATAGCACTAAACTATTTAATTTAAATCATATTAAATCTTTCCTAACACCACTAATAATCAAGATATGATGGTTCATTTTTTTAAAAAGAGACATGGCAATATTTAAAGATGACATAAAATATCACATCAACTTCATAATATATACCTTTTCATTTTATTTTCCTCCAATAAATTATATTCCCATAATAATTAATAAGTTTCACTTTACCTGTTTGGGAGAAAATTATATCTGTGACAATTTAGTGATTAAAGAACAAAATTAGGTGACTCTTAGTTGAAAATTGATGTTTGGTTAATAAAGCGTAACAAATTCATATCTTTTGTTAATGTCAAGTTTTTTTTCAATGTACAAATTAATTCACCGTGCTTTCTCAAAATTTAGCCATGATACAGTGAATAATATAAGAGTTAAGTGAAAAAGATTTTGTAGTGTTATACGGAAAAGGTCTTGCTTAGGTTAAATATTTAAGTTAAAATATAAGAATTATAATACAATTTGAATATTAAAAAAAAAGGAACCATAAGCATCGAAATGCAGAATTATATAAAAAAAAGAAGAAACGCAAAATTATATTTGAGTTATGAATAATAAACTATAGGACGAAAAATATAGGATGAGATGATGCAATGGTCCTTGGGACTTGATCTCTCTCATCTCTGAACAAAAACAGCACTCTAGTATATAGGGAATCTAAAACGTTCATTCAGACCTGTCTGAATCTTCGAGACACAAGTCTTTGTTTCCCATAGGGTTGCCACTTCTCCAAATTACCATATTACTCCCTTTCCTTTTTATCACCGATAAGACATTATTTTATTTTATTTTCAACTATTTTTAGTTTTCCCCCTCTATACTATCTTAATTTTTAGTTTTCAAAATAAAAATACTATTTTCTAAATTCTCTGTCGCTCCAGCTATATGGTCCCAACATCTTTTTTTTTTTGTCAGAGGGCCCAACTTTTGCCTCAAATTAACGTTTTAAAACTTTTCATGTTATTATTTTCCCATTAATTTAGATAACACACAAACTAAAACACTGGCATATGTAGAAACTAAAAGCAGAAATCAAAATTCACTAGAGACGGCCAATCATAAGGGCATAAAAAATAAGGAGAAAAAAAAGAAGTTAAAGTACAAAAAAAGGAAGAAATGTTAATATTTTCAAGAAAGACAAAACTTTCTCTTTCTATTAAAAGAGAGGAGAAAATAATTATAGTTATAATTAAATTAATTATATCATAAATATTTTTTATTAATGAAGCACCGTGATACGAATCAACGGTTGTCTCAAATCGCTCTCACCGTCGTCACCCAGAGTATCAGACACCGTCTTAATAAGATCATTCCCTGCAGAGTCGGCGCATGTTAGCGACTGCGCCTTCTTAGCCTCCGCTTCCCAGTCTGTGGTCCCCACCACGTACATCATAAGACCGGCGCAGCTAATCTGCGCAGCAAGGAGTCCTAACCAAAGCCCATTAAACCCAAATCCGGCCCAAAATCCAAGACCCACAGCCACCGGCATGCCCACCAGATAAAACGCGCCAAGGTTCACGTTCGCCGCTGTAGACGGCCGTGCCGTCCCCCTCACGACGCCGCAACCCACCGTCTGAGGACAGTTTCCGATCTCGCATAAACCCAATATCGGAAGCGCCGCCGCTGTTAGCCGGAGTATCTCGTCGTCTTTAGTGAAAACCATTCCCCAAGCATTTCTGACTGAGTAAGCAAACGCCGCCGCGGTGATCCCTGTCACCGCCGCGAAGACGACAGACACCAACGCTGATAGCTTCGCCGTCTTGGGTCGGTTAGCTCCGAGCTCGTTCCCGACACGAGTGGAGACGGCGAAGCTCAGAGATGACGGGAAGACGTAGAGAAACGACGTCGTCTGTATCAAAACGCCCATAGCCGCCACCGTCGATCTTGGATTCACGAGCAACCCGCAAAGAACGATCATAATCTCGTACCACCACCACTCTAAACACACGGAGACGCAGCTAGGTCCCGCGAGGCGGAGCAGAGGAGCCCATCCTCGGAAACAGTCACGGGTCGGGTCGGTCCAAGTGGGCACGTGGAGACCACTTGCCCATACGTAGCATATCAAGAAAGCCACGACGAAAATGTTGGTGAGTGAGGAGGCGACCGCGACGCCTTTTAAACCTAGTCGGAGGTAAGAGACGAGGAAAATATTAGCCGGTAAGTGAAAAACGGCGCCGGAGAGAGACGCTAAGGTGACGGGGTGGATGATGCCTTGAGCACGAAGGTAGATTCTTATTGGGTGAAGGAGAGTGTTGGTGATGAGATCAGGGAGGGTGAAGATGAGATATGTCTGAGCCAACACTGCTATGTCGGGGTCTTGGTGTAGGTAAACCGAGATTTTACCAACGTTAAGCCAGAGAACCGAGATCGGTACGCAGCAAACCAAGAGAAAAACCACGGTTCGATGGAGGGTGAGTGAGAGGAGTTTGTAGCGGTGAGCACCAAAGGCTTGAGAACAGAGTGGTTCCATACCGAGTGATAAACCGGATAAAACAGAGTAACCGGTTATGTTAGCAAACGCAATNAGGTAAACCGAGATTTTACCAACGTTAAGCCAGAGAACCGAGATCGGTACGCAGCAAACCAAGAGAAAAACCACGGTTCGATGGAGGGTGAGTGAGAGGAGTTTGTAGCGGTGAGCACCAAAGGCTTGAGAACAGAGTGGTTCCATACCGAGTGATAAACCGGATAAAACAGAGTAACCGGTTATGTTAGCAAACGCAATGGCTAGTGAACCGGCGGCTAATTCGAGGTCACCGAGACGACCTAGGAAAAACATGGACACGGCGGAGCGTAGGTAGAGGACTAGTGCCGTCACAGCGATCGGGAAAGCCAGCGTGAAGAGAGACTTCGCCTCTGTTACAGCTTCGGACATAAGAGGAGATCTTATGTTCTCGCAATGCCGGAGACTTCGCTTTGTGGGATGTTCGAAGGTTTTGGTCGAGAAGAGATCGAGTAAGACTACTCCTGTTCGAGATTGTTGGTTCTCGGACACGGCCGTGCTAGTGCCGGCGGTGGTAGGTGTTGTTGTTGATGTGTTACACATGACGGTGATGATGACGACTATGAAAGATATTATGGGAAAGAGAAAGAGTTCTCTCGTGAAGAGCCCTCTGGAGTTTTTTTGAGGTTTTAAGTGAAAGAAAATGAAACTTTGATGCTTCTTCTCTCCTCTACATCTTCTCTATTAATAAAGAAGTTGCCAGACTTTTTTTTTTTTCATTTTCATTTTTTTTTTCATAGAAAAGAATCTAAACTACCTTTTCTAAAATATATTTTAAAAATACTTTCGGAATTCTGTGCTTTTTTATATAGTATACATTGTTATTACTAAATGGACAATGTAGATACATGAATGATTTGTGACCATTACAAGAAAAATAAAAAGAAAGTTTTTAGTGAATAACCAGAGTAATTACAGGTGGACCATAAATTAAAGATGATGTATACGATACGTATTAGCGATATATAGAACATACGTATCATTATCAAATCCGAAATTGTAGAAATTACTAGTTAAGGAATAGTATGCAATTAATCATTTTGGATAAGAGATCAAATTAATTGAACCGTTATTTCATGTGTGAATTCTTAATAAAAGGTACTCCGTATATAATATAATATTAATAAGATGTAAGTTTTACTATTATTTCTGTTTCAAAATATTGTCATTTTAAAGTTTTTTTGTATACTAAGAGCGTAATTTATATTTTCAGTGCAAAGTTTTTGTTTTGTATTTTAATAAGAAATTTTAAATGTAAATTTAAATGTAGTTTTATCTCTATTGTTTTAGTGTATTTATTAGAGAGAAATGTATTTAGTGTATAAGTAAATAATAATTTAGAATTTTTAATGTGTGAACATTTCATAAATGACATTTTTATGAAAAAATTAAATAGAATATCTATGGTTGAATTGTATACTAAAAAAACTCCATGAGATTTACATAATTCAAGCTATTCATATTCGTATTTTAGATCTTCAATATTCAAAAATTGTAGAAACTTTAACAGGAACAAATTCATTTGGTATAATCAAGATAAATTGTCATAGACTAGGCCGATTCTGTATTAGTTACTATACGTCTAATCTATTAAAAGACAGTTCATGGTAACGCTAAAGAATTTAAGGTTAGTATATTTAGATCAAGATATATACTTATTGTGCAGTTATTACATCTGTTGTTCTTTCATTTAACAAAAAAAATATAGTTCTTTTCGGTTCATAAAAAGTGTCGTTTAAGACTTTATTTCAATTTGAAATCTAGTACTATTGTTCTAAAATTCTCGAATATATACACAGTAAGAATATATATTTTTGGTCAACCGTAAACACTTCAGACCAAAAACTCCAATAATCATACAAAGCCTATAAAATTTTGGTTTTCTGGCTACTAAAATCATTTCTGGATAAATCAATCATTGAAACTACAATAAGGGAACTCGAATTATAGTTTAGATCACATGGCAAATCCTAACAACTATTGAACCACCATGAAATAGTTTAATATATTTAAATAAAGACTATATTGGACATATTTTTATTATTTTTGTAACAGATATTAAAACAAACCAAAATGTATCACATGTACAAAAACAAAACTGGACAGAGAAGCGAAGTAAATAATAGTGTAGTTTTTTTGCCTAAAATACATAAGAATTTTTTTTTGACTTATTTATTTTTCTGTAGCTTTAAAAATAAATTGTTAAAAATTAATAGAAACTTCATGTAAACTTTAAATCACCCCACATTGTACACTAAATTTTAAAATTGCAATAAAATTATTAGTTTAAACTGTAAATATAATTAATAAATATAAATGAAAATATTCTGCATAACCGTGGGTTTTATTTTAAAATCATTCAACTGAAATTGTTTTTCCTGATATTCTACTCTAAAATGATAATACAGTCACAACCTAGACCTATATAATGGCAACACTAATGTTTAGTTTGACTATTTTTAACCTAAGCATGGGAATCATGGTTATAATTAATTTAACGGTTGTTTCATGTGTTGTCTCCATCCGAAGAACAAATTAGGTTTAAACAACAACTTAAATCCCGGAATTATAGTACTACTTCTAATAGTTTGTAACTTGTGAAACATCTGTATTCACAGCGGAGCTTAAATCTTCAGCAATTAATGGCTTTTGTTTGACCAAATAACCTTCTAAGTTCCAACCAATATATACTCCCTCCATATCAATTTAACTGATTTTTAAAGATTTTTGTTTTGTTTTAAAATAAGTAACTTTCTCACTATTTTAGATAGATTTTAATGTTACTTGAAATTTGTAACAAAAAATTTATGACCAATCACAAAATACTGTAATTTATTTCTATTGGTTAGACTAGACTTATTTAATGCTACTTTTATGTAACCAAAATAAATTATATAAAATTTTATATTTTCTTAATCTTTATAAAAAAACCTTAAAACCACTTAAAATAATACAAAAAGTATTAATTAGCGTTTTATTTTATAGATGTATTTATAAATGTAACTACAGATTTTATAGTAACGTTGACGCTTGCAAAATGTTATTTTTGCAGATGCGGTTGGAGGTTGCTATTATTCATAAATTAATAAGATCGCTTATGAGGAGTAAATGGTAAGTATTACTCCTTCCGTTTTACAAAGAGTGTTTTTTTAGAGGAAATTTTTTGTTACGAAATAAGTGTTGTTTTCGTTTTTCAATATAAAATTTAAGAATTTTATTTTCCAATTTAATTTTCTATTGGTTAAAATATGGTTAGGTGTATGGGAAATGATGTTTTTATATAGAAAATATGTAAAATTAAATGTTTTCTTAATCCGTGTGCATAAATCTAAAATAACACTTATTATGAAACAGAGGGAGTAACATGTAACCAGGTTGTGCAATTTTTGTATGTAATGTGAAATCGTATGCACATCAAAATCGTCGGGTCTGAGTTAGCCTTTCAGTTGAAAAGAAATGTAAAGCGCCTGTCATATCTAGATATTTTCTATTGTTTTAAAGTACTGTCACACTGAAGATACTGCAGTTAATTAGAGTAGATATTCTAATAATTTTAACAATTTTAACTAATTTGCTTCAGTTTTATACAATCATTTGTCGGTTCTAAATGTTTTCCGTCGATAAGATTTTAAGCAAAGCGATAAATCAGTGTGAGGCTCGTGTGGCTTTGTGAGCGTTCACAATTAGAGGGGGGCCTCGACCTACTAACTAAGCCTCTGGATTTTTGTAGAAATATTTTCCACTCTCAAATTAATTCATTCGAAACATTCCAATAATTGTTTCAAGATAATTCATTTTATAGTAATTCTCTTATATAAATATAGTGTTTTAATATATAGGTTTCATTAAATATTATATAATGACACTAATATTGCATGCGTTAATCATATAAAACCACATAAGTAATCAAAATTTGACGAAGTTTATACCAAATTGTTTTTGATGATGCAGCCGAAACAGTATTTCATTAGAATGGCTGTAAATTCGAATGTTCAAATATAGTGTCACACTGAAGACTGCAGTTAAATTTTTATATTCATTATGCTGTTAATTCTTTTTAACACCATTCATTATGATGTAGACAATCGTCAAAATCTTCATAAGCAGCAGCAACAATAATAATAACTAGAAATTGACATGCACGTCGTCTATGCAAATATTTATTTTAGTTTTTATATATCTTAATATTATTTTTAATGTTTAATAGTTACTACTTTAACATTACCATACATCTAAATATTTATATGACTTTTTAAACATAAGTTTTGAATAACTTACAATTGTAATTTACTTTATTGTTATAAACCAGAATTTGATTTTATATATATATCTTATCATATTTGTATTTGGTTATTAGATAAAAATATATAAATGAATTTTGTTGTTTTGCATAAATATTCAAATTGTAGATTTATACAATATAACTCATTTAAATGGATTAAATATAGATGAGATAAAATTCAAAAGTTGTAACATGTGTGTAGTTATATTAAACCTAATTGTTTATGATGAATAAGGTTTGACCCCCACACCAAGGATTGGCATTATGGTTAAATATACATTTGAATCTTCAAATGTATATAGATATTTACGCTAAATTTATGAGATTCCATAATCTTTGAGAAATATTATGTAAAAGTTATCCTGAATACAATTTAGATTTACTATAATTTAAATTTTTGGTTTCAATAAATGTCAATAACTAGGGATATAAAATAGAATATTACTGATTTGTTTGAGAAATACAAAGTAATAATTATGGTTAAACATATATTTCAGAAACATATGTAAATACTGAACTGAAAAACGAAAGATTTTATTATAATTTATTATTTAATATAATTATAATCTTGAAATGCAATATGATTTCATTATGTAAAAAAACTGGTTTGATCAATTTTTTGGTTTGATAAATTTTTGTCGATGTCTTATTAAAAAGAAGCACACGAACGAGTAAAGGTTATATACACCGATTTAAACTTTGATATTGCATAATTTTAAATGTTTGTTATTGTTAATCATTTAGTATAGTTATTTGTCAAGTTAAAAAAGACGACCAGTAAGCTTCTAGTAGTGCACTATGAACAAAGTAAATTCGTAAAATACGAAAGTACAAAAGTTGCCTTCATCGCATATATTTGCTTTTTCAGATTGATCACAAAAGTTTTGTTCGTAGAATTTCTATGTGATAAATACACTTTTTTGATAACTACAAAAAATATATTGATCACAAAAGTTTTGTTCATAGAAATTCTACGTGATAAATACAAAAATATATTTGTAGAATCAACCCTTGCTACAAAAAACAATTTTTGCTCGTAGACTTGCTGAAAGTGAATATGTTTGTATTTTATTCATTTAAACATAAAACGGGTTTACATATATGTATAATATTTAGGTAGAAGGCAGATGTAATCAATGAAAAGTGGGGATAGGGATAAATTATCTGCAAACTATTTTGCATGGACGTCGTCAAAACGGTGACTTCGCGAGAGGATGGTCACAGAACAAACGCCAAAATGGACTTTCGATCGAGAAAGGGTTAAATTCACAGCTGGAAACTGGAAATTATTTGTTTTCTTCTTTCTTTAAAAGAAAGCAATTAAAAAAATAAATAAAAAAATATATTAACTATTTTGGTGGTGGATTAGTGGTTTTGAGGAAACTTTGACATAAATACAGATCTGATTTTGAAATTTTGTGTAGTCATCCAAACTAGCATTAAATCGTAAAAATATGTAGAATACGGTGGATTTCGTATGACTAATCGGTTAATCTTGATCGTCGGATCCCCACGATTATAAAAAAATAATATATATATATATATATATATATATATCAATAAACTAATTGAGAATAAAATACATGAATTAACACATAAAAACTATTCTAAAAATAATATTTAAGATTTTTATATAAAGATTAAATATATATAAATTTTTATGTATTTTATTTTGATTATATAAAATAACGTAAATAAAATTAATTTAACTAATAAAAATATAATATTTTATAATTGATCATAAATTTTAATAAGATTGAGAAGAAGTATAATTTTATGAAAGAAGGTCCAAACTACGAGCAGGGGCGGAGAAAATACAGAAGTGAAACTATTTTGGTTTCCCTTTCAAGAACAGAATGCTAAAAGGGGACATGTGCCCTCTCTTTCATTTATTTTACATTTCTTCTAGACTTTCTTTCCTAATGACGTGTATATCCATGATCTTTTTATATATGTCATGAGATAAGATAGGCTGGCTCCTTAGACTATAGTGCTTAAATCTATGAACCGACTCACAATTCAAACATCCATATCTTCACCAGCAGTGTTTTCGGATATCCGTATACTGTATATTTTTAGTTTTGACTTGTCGAATTTATTTGTAATATATTAATTCACAAAATTCATTATTATTATTGCTTTTTTCTTATTTTGGAAGAAATTCTGAAAAGTCCTGGTCTATAATTTGTTTTGACCGGAACCAGCATGTAATTTATACATCCCCCACCCCCAAATAAGATTCGAACTAGGATGCATCTTTTAATTTCCTTAACATTTTTAGTCAAACCTGCTGTATACATTAAAACTACTAAACTACATACGCTTTGTCACACGTTTATTATTCACATTTGCGTATTTGATTACTTTTATAAAAACAAAAGTAAACAAAATGATATTTTAAAAAGAGAAATTCTAGCCCATTTTAGTTTGTTTATTACAAAAATAGTTTTTAAAAAAGAAAATGACCAAAATATTTTTTTTAGAAGCTAAAAATGCATTTATATCTCTAGGGTTAACTAATTTGGACTTTAGGGTTTAGAGTTAAGGGGTGAGTTTGGGGTTAGGGTTTCAAATTTCAAAAAAAAAAAAAAAATCAAAATTTCAAAAAAAAAAAAATCTATTTTGGTCATTTTATTTTTGAGAGCTATTTTTGTGACAAAAACTTTAAAATGATTATTTAAGAGAATTGTCATTTTAAAAGTATTACAGACTTTTATGGTTTGGATAAGTGCTTCTACCATGACATAACCTGAATTCAAATCAGGTAGTATATGTTAATGAGCTGTAAACAGAAAAATTAGACACAGTGAAATTACTGTAAAATCAAAATTATCTTATATATTAGATTCATCATTTAGACTAGCTAAATTGTGAATTGTCAATTTATTCTGCAAGACAATAATAAATATTAAAACTCATTAAGTAATATAAAAATGAAAAGAAGTTTTAATAATTAAACATTTTATATATATCTCACATTTCATATATATATAGATTAATTACTACTATCACTAATTAGCACAACTAATTGTTGCATAACTGGTCGAAATAATTAATTTGATGAAAATAGTCCATTTACTTCTCTTATCCTAAACTCCTGGAACAATGCAGAGAAATATCTGGAAATATAATTTTTTCCATTTCAATGATTTTCATCATTGAAGACGAAAACTAAGAGGATCAAAAAGTAAATTGTGTTAAAATTTTCCGGTGGTATATCTGCAGATTCAAAAATTCAGGCAGTAACTTGAAATACTTTTTTAACTTGTAAATTTTGACATTGACCTAATTTACGTAAAGTTTTGGCTATCAGTGATGAGAAGAAAAACAAAAAAAATTAAGAAGTGGTGGTTTAGCGATAAACAGAGCTTTTGCTAAAATTAAGTCAATTCTGACAACTGACGACTGTGAAATGACAAGTGACTAATTGTATCACCTCGGGACCACACAAACTCAGGGAGACTGTGTGTTTCTATAACGGAGGAAGTCATCTCTCCGTTCCGTTTCAGTCTCTTTGTACGGCGCCGTTTCGATCCTCTCTGAGTACCACTTTGGATACCTCCCCTCTCCTCATGGCCGTACGATCTTGTAGTTTTTGTACGAGATCCTACGGTTATGATCCCTTACATACGTACCAACATATCTCTCTTTGCTTCTCTTGCGGGTCCTCCACGGAGCATTGTTCATAAATGTCGATGAATTTGGGTTTAAGTATCTTTCAATTAATGTATTTACATCATTACGGTTTCCTTTTTCTTATTCTTTTCTTCATATGATGTCATTCATTTACATTAAATGTTTATATTATCAACTTATCATTACATCTGGTTTGTCAAGTCCTGCTTCGATATTTTCATCTGACTTTCAAGGCTTAATTTAGTTTCTCCACTATGTCTAGTTAAAAAGGCATAGGGAACTTCTTCTAGATTTTATTTTAGATAGCTAAATTTCTTGCTAAATTAATAAAACATATGCAGTAGTAAAAACATGTAAATTCGTTTTGCGTATAACTCAGGCTAACTTAGTGAGATTTTGTCATTTGTTGGCTCTTTTTGGAAAATAAGAAGATAGAATTTGGCTATGTAATAATTTATGTGGCAGAAAATTCTAACACTCAATTATCTTAGATTTAATTCCTTCGAAAAGAGGGAGCTAATGAAAGACGTATACATACCATTTTATTCGATAAATTTCTACGGCACTATTCCATATATATTGAGTTGTAATAGACAGATTTCTCAATTGGTTTGAAAGAGACATGACAATGGGAGGAGTTCTATTAGTCTAAGTTACATAAAAATACAGGTAAACATTATATTCCTGTTGAGAGAGATTAAAAACATGGAATTACGTGATCGTCGTAATCAGTGATAATATATTATCATAAAATTTATACAATATTATTACTCCCTCCGTTTCAAATTAGATGTCGATCTGGAGTAGAATTTTTGTTTCAAAATAAGTGTCATTTTCGGTTTTCAATACAAAATTTATTGGTAATATTTTCTATTCTATCTTTCTATTGGTTGATATATGGTTAGGTGTATTGGTAATATTATTTTTATTTTGAAAATATGTAAAATTAAATGTTTCATTAATCTGTATGCATAAACCTAGAACGACAACTAATATGAAACGGAGGGAATACTATCATTGAAGTAACAATTAGCTTTGTGGTTTTGACGTTTTAACCAACTATATATTAATTATTAACGATGTAATCTATAAAGTTTAATGTGATTTTAGGTCTTTAGAGTTTCTTTAATCTGCGAATATCTAAAAGGATGAAAATGTTTCTTGTTTAATTCTCATCATGAATGAGAGAAACTGTAGTGAGCTTACAGTTGAAAGAAAAGATGAACAGTTATATATTTCGAACTAGTGGACGATTCTGTAATGTAAATTTTTCTATCAAGATGCCTTCTACCATCAAATGAGTGCTGGTCCAAAAAATTTAGATGTGATAAAGCAGATTTATAATAATTTTTCATATTTTCA
The DNA here is from genome assembly GCA_012274485.2 of Sinapis alba. Classification (NCBI taxonomy): domain Eukaryota; kingdom Viridiplantae; phylum Streptophyta; class Magnoliopsida; order Brassicales; family Brassicaceae; genus Sinapis; species Sinapis alba. The sequence continues at coordinate 20,733 of MU106018.1, forward strand.
TCTAATATCATATATATTATATATATATTTAGAGGCCATAAATATTTCTTAAACGCTTTTATAATTTTTATACAGTGTCTTCATCAGTTTGCTTTTTTTTTTTCATTGATAGTAGAAAGGGAAAGGTACTATAGCTAGTTGTAGACACAACTTGAAAACTCTTGTTAGAGTTCACATAACTACGATTCAAGGAGTTTTTAAGACACACACAAGTAGGAACTAATTAAATATTTTATTTTGATGTCCCTCGAAATTCTTATAATCAAAAAAAGAAGAAGAAGAAGAAAATCTTATTATCGAGCTGATCCTTATCTTAATTTGTTTACGATCGCCGCCTAAACTTTATAGTCATCAAAATGATCTCCTACTTAGACTACTATTATTCAATAGTAAATTATATTTATTGGTTTAACTCCTTCTCTTTGCCTCCCCACCACGTATATATGCGGATATACACACAGAAACACGATATTTGTATCGCTTTACAGGTTAAAATTTGCAAGAAGCAATAACGTATGATTTGTATATACGTTTATAAGAATTTAAGTGATAAAACAGCATGTAGTTGATCCTTTCCGATCTCCACAACTTATGCATGTGCCCATTATTCCATTTTTAGACACTTCTAGTCTTTAAGAGATAACATAAAATACAATTCATCTCAAAATCAGATACCTATCTTATTCCACACTTTACAAAACATTGTGCAGATGGAACATCACTATTCACAAGATTTTATATATGATTTTATGGGAGTCATATATATAATATAAATGTATATGTACTTACATCCGGTCTATTTATGTATGTACCATATGTGTATATAAAGGGCTTCAATCGGGATGATAAGCTAAATTAAGTTCATATATATGTACTTTCATTGTGCTTTTAGATCCTCAACATATAACCCATGCTAACCCAAAATCTGCGTCTACCATGTGAATACAGAAGTGATCAATCATGCACAAATTAATAGATTGATTTGTACTTTGATCAACTAGATGAAGTTAATTATTAAAACCACTTGATTCTTTTATACTCCTTTTGTCAAGTATATTGATTTTTTCTTTTAGTAGACTTTAAAGAATAAGAGGCAAGACCTCCCATGTGTGATTAATAGGATGATACAACTGGACTATAATCTAGTATACCATATATACAACATAATTCATTGTTTTCTTTGTAAATTAAAATTTGTTATTCTCAAAACTCAAAAGTATAAATAAACTGTTTAGCCCAATTAAATGTCACGAAAATGTAGGTTTTTTCCTTTTTACGAAAATACATTGACTATGCAGAACATTCCGTTTTCGAATATCGCTATATTTTAAATATTTTACGAGATATACATCTTATTCGTTACAAACCAACTATATATCTTGATAATTACCTACACGAGAAGGTAAGAAGTATATGAATTGATTATAATCTTGTTTACAAAAAGGAGCAAATTAATGAATAATTAGTTCGGTCGGTGTTGCATACTAAAAAGATATTGGACAATGACTCGACTTAAACACCATTTTTGGTCTCAGCCATCCGAACAAAAGTTTTCCAAATCTGGAAAAGAAAGACAGATTTGAAAAAGGTAGAACTAATTTTATATTGAAGAATATATGAGATAAGAAAGGAATCATACGGCAACGCAAAATATTCGAAGTTCTTTCGTTAATGACGAATTAATTATTATTTAATAGTATAATTTCAGTTGAAACTTGCAGATGATCAGTTAAAGAACTATACTTTTGTAAAGTACCAACATTTAGCAGCATGTGCTTGGTTGCTCGCAAAAGTTGCTTTTCTATATAAATAACACAAATAAACGTATATATAAATTATATATATACACGAATATACGATGCATTTATACAAAAAGAAACCTTATTTTAAAAATGACAATCTATTTAGCTATACGAATGTGAGTGTATATTAAGTTTAGATTTAGGAAAACTCAAAACCCTCGGAAGTATAGTCATCCAAATAATCAAAACAGAAACGGATTTTTTGGAAAATATAATAAAATATTAACTTTGGTTAAGGTTTTTTGTCCCTCCGGTAAATAAGTTTTGTATTGTAAATTAAGTAGTGTTTTATCAAAATTCAAAAAGGCTCCCTTTGTTAAGTTTTATGTTACTGTCAAATAGAAGGGTAAAAATACATATGAACTTAAAGTTTATCTGCACACGATATTACAGATTTATTCATTGGTTTGAATTGTTTAATTAGTTATGGTAAATATTTTGTTTTACAGTACATGCTAGTTATATAATTATCAGATGCACACATCTTTTGCTTATAAATCTCATTTAGGTTGTATTTTGTTTCTGCCGACAATGAGTCTCTGTATTATAATTTACAAAGAAAATAAGCACAATATTCATGATTACAGTCTAACATGAAAATGTAATAGAAAAAATTGGAAGGAAAGAGGAACAATATCGAGTCACAAAGCACGTGATGCATGGGTTTTATATAAAAGTACATAGTGAAAAGAAGATGACAAGAATTGTTAATACACGTAAATAGCCAGCTACTTCCTATTGTATACACATCACATAGTCCACAAGATTTCAATCCAACCAGCAGAAATATCAATATTTTTAATGCTAATTCGCAAATGTAATAGAACAAAACATAGTTTTATCTATATATATAAAACATATTTTTTTACTGACTGATGTTTTTATGAAACTTTTTTTTATATAAACCTTAATGGTTATCCGATCGGCTTTAATAAAAATGTGTTGTTATTGAATGGACTATTCTGTAAGTGTACCATCCAGCTTGATCTGAACTTGAATATTTTTAAAGTAATACTAGAGAAATGACTAATTGTCTATTGTTTATTATGGTCCACCATATTAATTATCTGAGCTGAAACTTATTGAAATTACAATACAATATTGTAGTTCTCAGTTAAAAACGAATTCAAGACCAACGTAAATATACGCCGAGTCTCAAAATTATCATTAGGTTATCACCGTTTGTTTCTTACGAAACCTTATTGATGGGTTTGTGCTTAAGCCAATCGCAGATTGTATGCACGTGTAAAGCATTTATTTTGGATATCAAAGATTTCGATTGAAATACCTAATTAACAAATAACAACTCAAAGCTATATATAGTTCATTCGATTTTGGAAAGTCATATATTACGATTTAATCGGTCTTAGAAGTACAGTAGTTTTGACTGAAACGGTCGACATCTTTTGAATTTTCTAAAGAGTCACTATAGCTTTCTAACCCCGAAATAAACTGTTAATCTTTTTTTCTTAATTATAAACTAGTATTTTGTTATTTCCGATCTAGATTTCATCTTCAAGTTGAATCATATGTACAGATGCAGACACTGACACCAATGTATATATATTATAACGTAATATATGGAAAACATATAAAGACTCATTTTTCTCCGGCCAATGTATATATAGAGGTTGATTGGTTATGATATAGTAAATGTTTTAAATTTTTATTTTCTGTTTATAAATATAAAAAATATTTAATCATATTTTATTTAATTTTAAAACTAACATCAAATAATAAATATTTTAAGTAAATATTTTATCTAAATCATTATTTCCTGAGCTTAAGAAACAAAAATATTGTTGTATAAATATTTTTTCATTTAATTCTTAAATATATATTGTATATAGATACATCAAAAATTATTACACACTAAATTTATAATAATAATTATTTTGTTAAAAAACAACCAAACATCATCATAAGCTTTTGACATGAAAAGAGTATATATCATATGATTCCATAAATAGAAGCATTCTAATTTATAAGTATTTAGAAAAGAATAGAGAGGAACTCACAGTACAGAAATGACACACTCACACGTGTGCATCTGTTACTTCTGGGCACTAATCGCAATCATTAATTCTTAAATGGTGATTTAGTTATGTTTGCATGAGGACCGCACATGGGACTAATTAGATACTTAGTTGTGCTGTTTTTATTGAAACCGTTGACTATATGACACGTGAGGCTAATATGCACACGTGTCTTGATTTTGGCGGCTGAGTATTGACTTGGAGAGATTAGCTAGTGGCTACCGGATTGTTTTTTTTTTTTTTTTTTGTAAAATAACTCCTTTCCTTTGCCAATATTTCCTTATAGTCCGTAACTTATTTTATGCATTCATTAACTACATATAATTTCAATTTGATACTTTAGTTTCAGTAGTTTTAGAAACATTTTTTTGTTTCAAAATATAAGTAATTTCAATATTGTATTGCAACTTTCATATTTATTAGATATTGTATAACCAATTATATTAGGTAGACATTTTTATATTTGGTTGAACTAATGTATTAAATGACACTTTTAAAAAATAATACTTTTAAAATATTAGTGTTCTTAACTAAAACTACTTACATTTTAAAATATTTAAACAAGTTATGAGAAAGAAAACTCTTTAAAATAAAAACCAACTTGCAATTCACATCAATTAATTCTTTAAATTTCATTTTCATAAAAAAGATCTTTAATGGTTTTGTCAAATTGTTTGCCATATGTGTAAGGAATCCTGCCATCAGACTTGAAACAAAGTATACACTCGATATTTCAAACATACAATCAATAAAATGTGACAATAAGGCCTAATAGTGCGTATTTTTGGTATTTTCTTATTTTTGAAAGATGAATCAGCAATGAGTTTAAAGCCATAAAGTTTGACTCATTAATCCATTTATATGAATATAATCCCATTTATCAATGTGGAGCGATGATTCAGTAACTAAATGTCCGGTCCTACCTGCCAGGCAATGGACTTCGTCGCGTTTTTTGCGATCAAAATTATAAAACAAGTTAAAGCTTTTTTTTTCCTCTTTTTTTTTTGACAGTGCTTTAGTGGGAATCATACGTGGTGTCTCCTCGGTATATAGACGAGCAAACATGTAAACCACCATCAGTTTTGCTTTTAATTTATACTATTTTTCATAGTCAGGAAATATTTTATATATAAACACACTTTTACGCAATATTGGTCACTTGTGAGGTGAATAATAGAGAGCATGTTGAAAAAATGTATAATGTAAACTCTATTTTAGATCATCATGCTTCTGTTTGACGTGAATTCGAATCTGCGTTGGAACGCTAGTCAGGTATTCGTTATTGTGTTTCCATCGACGAGCAATATAAGGTTAGACTTTATTAGGAAAAAGTATTCAGATGATGATAAGGTGCTGCATTAAACTTACGCTTTGGTGAATCACATCATATAAAATATAATAGTAGATTCATTGTACTCGTATTTCATGTTTAAATCTAGCTTAATTTTGGTTCATTAATCATATATGTACACTATTAGTTTTTTTCGTTACCAGTAAATTTTAGGTTTAGATCGATAATCTTCAGTCATACGACCAAAAACCCTCTGCAATAGTCTCTGGTCATTTTACGCTATTTTTCGTCAAGTTCGATATCGTTGTGATGACGACCAAACAGTTTAATAATTTGATTAAAGTAAACATAATTTAAATTTCTTAATACCGTAAAATTGGTCCACAATAGCAATTAATACCATGTAGATTGGCCAACCATATATATATATACTACTAGCTTTGTTTTTATTAGAATAAAAAGATAGTAATCTTCAAAGACAAAAATATAAAATAATGTAACTAATTAAATCAAACATTTTGATACAAAGATTCGATCAATATTGTTAATGATGAAGATAAGATTTTGATAAGATTTGGAGGGGTCGATATAATTTAGTCTCCTCTAATCGTTTTGCTCGAAAACTAATGCTCGACGCTTTTACATATAACTGGTATAATGTACGTATACATAACGAAGACAAAGTCACCTTAAATCAACGAGATAAAAAAAAAACAGTTTGATTCCCCTTGAATCTTTGGATTGTTTATCAATGAAAAGATAAATAAAGCATGGTTTTAATTATGTATCGTTTCATTTGTTACTCTCAGAAATGTATTTCTATGATGTCGTAAAATATCGAACATGTGGTAATAATCAAGACATGCGCTCCTATGATTTCGACCGTCCCCTAATAAATACTTTTTCTCTCATGTAATGATACATGCTTTTAATTGTCTATTTATAAAATTAATATTATATGATATCTAGAGTATCCAGATTTATTGAACGATCATAATGAAAGGTTAATGAAATCAAAACAACATGGGTCAACCGAATTGGGACCACTGATGAACTGAAAATAATTAAAAGCTATCTTCATTAATTAAGATCTGACGAATATTACTATTAATATTAATTACACAATCACTATTTTTCATAATTATAATCGAGAGTTGACTTGCAAGGCATATTACAAACTTATACTGCATAATTTAGAAATAAGTTAGTTTTTAATAATGAGATAATTGAGAATCTAATGATGCTGAAACTATTAGCTCCCACACGGGCATATTTCAATTCCAACAATACAATATACTATAATAGTTTATTACACTTTTGGTCAACAAGAAAAAGATGATAGTTTCTAATTCCGTTTAAAGCAGCACTATTAAAATGTGGAATTTTATGATTTAAGACGTCAAAGAAAATATTTTAATAGCATTTTCAAGATGTATATAGTATTGGGCTGTAAATTCCCTGTGATGAATATGGACCTAGCATTAACTTTATTCTCCATTTGTTTCGAATTGAGTGAGTGGACTAACATTGAAATCCTTTAATCCGGCCCAAGGGCTGCAATAGGTAACATATAGTTTGTTCTCGATCTTGTTCAATGTAAATTCTACTTTTTTCCTTCAAACTACAATTTTAATTTTGCTACAACCCTATTTCATTATTGGAATAAAAATAAAATAGAGTGAAGTTAAAGCATTTATGTAAACAGCATAACAAAATAATCGAATAACAGAAACACTCTTAAAAGAATTTATGTAAAATGATAAATAAAATAATTGTCCTAAATACAAGGAGGAAAATATTAATTTCCTTGTTGGTTTGAAATTCAAATATATTATTTGCTGCATTTATTTTACGAGTATACAAATTATATAAAACTTATATAATTTACGACTATCCAAGAATATTATATAATTTGGTGCCCAACTGGTGTTTATAATACCTGAGAAAGACGTTTTTTTAATAGGTAACATGTCGTAATAAATTGCCTCCACCAGCAATGTTTATATGAACCAAATTGAAAATTCAAAACGATATGGTTGCTCGATGAACAACTTGAGAGCGACATCGTATCTTAGACCACCTCCATTGGTGTTTCTAAAGGGGAGGTTTTAAAGAAAAAAGTAAAAAAATAAATAAAAAAGGGTTAAACAAGAAAGAACCGGTGCTTAATATAGGCATTTAAGAATTGCTAAGGCTCCCTGACATGGCACCTTCTAATTGGACCGCGCTCAAAATGTGTCACTCTCTTGCGTCTGGGTTTCACGAAGAAACCAAAGACCTTCTCTCTCAGACACTCAGCCTTCTCTGTTCTCCCTCGACGATTCTGTGTTCATACACACCTCGTCGTGTCGATCGCTCCCGTTTCAGTTTGTCAGTCCGGCGTTTTCGTCTTCTTTCTCTATTCGTCGTCTCCTTCGTATCTCACCGGTACCTTTGCTCTCGCGATGTCATCCACTTCCTCCCCGAAGCTTACTCGTCGAAGCTTCCGTCAGCTCTTCGAGAAAGATTCCTCCACTTTCACTTCCGTGAGTGTAAGTGATTTTTGTTTCAAAAAAATTCAATTTTGCGATATGTTTTTTTTGAAATTGTTGTGATCGCATCTTTTTGTCAAGAAAGATGGTATCTTTGTGAGATGTGTTTTAGAATCTAAGATCAAGTTCATGTATTAGAATCGTGTGTGTGTTTGATCCTTGTTTATGTTCTTGAAATCGATGAATGTGATATGAATGTTTTGTCTCAAATATTTTGTTGATTGTTTTGTCTAAAACATTTTGCTCTGTTTTTTAATCCATTGTGCTTTGTTCTTTCTTTGTTGTGATACTGCTTTCTCTGTGAATTTTGCTAGGCTTTGTGTACGTGGAGAGAGGAAAGTGGTGGAAGTGATGGTCGTGATACTGCTTTCTCTTTACAAGGTTTTTGTTGTTGTTCTTGCAGCTTGTTTGGGTTCATTGTGCTTCAAATGACTATGTATGCTATTGATATATATTATTGGAAGCATTATCGAGTAAACTATGCATTCATATTTGGGTTCAAGCAAGGAACTGAACTTGATTACAGACAAGTTCTGTTTGTGGGTTTTAGCATTGGAGCTTTTGTGTTGCTTTGTGTTCTTGGTAATCTTGACATGCAAATAAACAAGTTCTGTTTGTGGGTACGTGTGCGATTAAAAACATTTAATCATCTTCAAAAAAGTATGTGTACGGTTACGTGATAACTTAATTCTCCACAACTTATTCTTTTAATTAATATTTGCAGATCTTGAACGTAGTGTTGAGATTTGCTTCTGCTTTTATTGTCTCTGTATTGCTTAATGTTGAGTTTGGATGTTATTGGTTAATGGTTAATGCTTCTGTTGTTGTCTTGGTCCGCCCCTGCAAGCAAGCAAATGTGTGTTTGAAGTCTTTGTTGTCGTCTTGATTTGTTGTCTTTGTGTCTGATCATTTTTTTCTTTTTGCAGATGGAAGAAGAATACATGTGAGACAAGAAGACATGGGAGTAGACACAAGAAGACATGTGACTACTGATCAGAGTATGTTGAAATTTGAATCATTCACAAAGCCTTTGTATATTTGTATAGCTTAAGTTGTGATTGCAATCATTCAATTAAAAAAAAAAATTATGTTCTTTCATGTTATGAAATCCAATCATTATTTTTTTTAAAAAAAAATTTAAGAACCTCAATGAGGTTCTCCCATTGGACTATGAGAAATTAAATTAGATTAACAAATATTCTAAACCTTTCAAATCACTAAATTAATTACTAAATTATTGATTAGAGCCCTTTATGGGTTATTACCAATGGACTTGCCCTTAATACTTTCTCTTCTTTTGTTTCTCTCACTTTATACAAAATCTTTACTGTTCTGTGCCTGCCTAGCATATCGACTTATCATATAGTATATACTCATTTTTGTTTATGACAAGGAGAAACATACTATCTACGTTAAATTAGTTTACTAATGCATTTCAATATGTATTCTGCGTAAAAAAACTGTAAAGATAACGTACACTTTTTTACGTCTCAAAATCGTTCATAAGTTGATAAGATTTACTTCTTGGTTAAAATATGTGAGTCTGAACTCGAGTGAACGCTGGCATAATTAATTGCTATATGTGCTACATGGCATGGATGATGTATATGTATATTAATATAGTATCTTTTTCACTATGATAAGAAAATATATACACAGCCATGTTTACATCTTTTACCGAAGAGATAAACACAAGTCAACTTCAAGTATACAACAACACTCGAAGGGATATAGTAAACTTGAAAATCACCGTTCCACTTAATATTTCCCTTATTATTTAATTTGTGACTGATCAAGCAATCGCGTTGGTCTCTAAACGCAAGCATGCATCACCTAACCCATCCGTCGTTGAACGGCGACTCTAACGCGTTCCCCATCTTCTTTTGCAACTTAAGGTTCTTATAAAACTTCTTTATAAACTCCTCCGCCGCTTTATCCACCACGTGATCATGATCTCCCCCGTCATCTAATGGAAACGGCGAATCCGTCACTCGAAGCTGTCTCACCGCTGGAAACGCCGACACCAACGGAGACTCTCCAGCCGCTGCCCCCGCCGCACTCGTATCATTCTCTCCTAACAACTCAAAAACCTTCTTAACCGCTTCCGACACCGCGTCTTCCTTGTCATGATAACCGCCGTGGACGCGGCGTTTGCGTTTGCACATATAGGCAAAAGGGTCGTTCGCTGGGGTGTTGCTGCAGCTGAACTCGTAGTCACGGACGCGTGCGGAGGAGGTAACGTCAGCGCTGCCGGTGAGGCCAGAACGACGGCGGCGGAGGTTGGTGATGGCTTTGTTGCCTCTCTTGAGCATTAGGTTTAAGTCAAGCATGAGCTTGCTTTTGACCGTACCGGTTTTCAAAACGCAGAAAACGATCCGCACCACTTTCCAAAGTCTCTTGGCTGCGACTTGAGCGTTTTGTTCCATCTCTGTGTATAAGTCTCTCTTTGGAAAAGAAGCTTCCATTTTAAATAATTTTTTTCCAAGAGGAAATTATATTTTTGTTCTTCTTCTTTTGCTTGTAAGTTTGGTTTGTAATGGAAGAAAGAAGTTGAGCGTATTTAAAGGATAAGGAAAATAATATATTTAATATAAAAAATGAGAAAGGATATTGTATATATACTAAATAAATATAAAGAAAGAGGAACAACCTAAAACCACAACTTTAGACAAAAGATTTTTCTTTCTCATTAAGAGGTTGGAGTAGTCGCCAATAAAGAAGCTCCTTTGTATGATTTATTTGCTTTATTTCTTATAAATTTCATTTTATTAGTGCTTAGTTTATCCACATATCGTAACACATGCATATCTAACCGTTAATGATGGAAAGGAAGTTGAGGGTAAAATGAGCTTTAACTCTAGAGTAAGCAACCGAATTGTAGCTATGGATGGTGGTTACAACGTTTCAAAAGTGAGTGATATAAAATAATGATGATATTAATCATAGAGTGTGGATTAAGTAAACCAGATATCACTCGTGAGCTTTTCATGAGTATAGCCGTTTTCTTGCAGGCTAATCTACGAGCATGGCGAGCCACTTAGAGAGTTTTGCTTATAACAAAATACGCTACACCTTTAAACTTTTTTACCAATAACTGAAGAACTATCGTTTCTTAAGACTTTACATTTAAGTTTTATTACATCTACAATAGTTAACAAATAATATATATAATCCTTAAGTTCTTAGAAATTAAACACATGTATATAGTTCAATAACTATAAATATTACGCGTGCATGAGTTAGATTTTTGAATCGCAATTCTAGACAAGTCGATCTGTTGCGCAAGAGACCTACCTATGTTGGTGGTACCACTAATTAAATTTTTTTGTAAGTTATAACATGGTCGGAACCTTCAACATATATTAATTATAGTATACAGATAATGATTTGATAACCATCTCTGTATTTGTACCTTTTCTGTTAATGTATTTGCACTGGTTTATAAGATTGTGTTAGTATTAAACAGAAAGAAAATCTTGTATGCAACTTTGGTTTAAACAATGATTTCTTGTATATATGGTTTAGTTAGAAAAAAGAGTGTGTATATATATACACAGTTATGTGTATTATGTTTTCACATAATATTAAAGCGGAAAAGGTCTGGAGTTAATCTTTTTTTGGAAGAAAATTGATATTTTTCTTTGTATTTACGCTTATCATTATTTAAAACCAACTTAATAAATCACATATTTTAATGATATTGGGTTTGAACATCATGTCCAATATCCAATCAGATGCAACATTAACTATGATTAGATTGTCCCTAAGTGTATATGTCCTCCAAAGCTTTTTATAAATTTAATATGATATATTAGTTGAGTCATGTCTATAAAGTTGATAGCAAATTTAGACGGTTGCCGTAGCCACTAAGGCGATCCAACAAATTAAAGGAAAAGACCTCTTCGTACGTGGCGACCAACATCTACTTTGTTGTCGTTAGAAACTTCTTATACGTGTTACTCCACAAATAGACCACAACCTCTTATACCAAAAGGTCTTTAGTTCCGAAGTATTGTCATTTACTAACGTTTGTTGATCGAACATCGAAAGATTTTGGAGTTGTAATTAAAACTGACGCTTTTTTTTGTAAATTAGGTAACCATATTCACCAAATCGATGACCTTAAAATCTAGAAATGACTAGCTAGTATTCATTGTAAAACTGAAAGAATATCATAAGAAACATACACATAGTAGAATATATTAATAGTGGATTAGTATCTCATTAACCATAAGAAAATTGTATATTCTTCTTTTACTTCCTTCAAAAGAAAATTTTATTCGGTTATATTTTATAAGAAGAATCTTATGTGTTTTCCTTTGGATACCACTACGATTGTAGTAGCGGCCGGTAGCCACACAACTGAATCGAAAACGACAGCGCGTGTACGTCGTCAAGAAGGAAGAATACATGGAAACGACACGAGGTTTCAACTCGAAACTAATAATTGGCGAAAACGACACACGACAAAGCCATTCCATTAATATAGGCTATATAACTGTATAATATAAGCCTTGTTTCGAAAATTAGTGCTTCGTTTTTCTCAGTCTCATTGTTCTAATTTATTCTTAAAAACAAAATATTGTTGTGATTATTATTTTAAATAATTTTCATTTTCGGGGTTTCGTAAAGCAGCTTTCGGAATGGGCCATGAACCTTAGAGCTTAGACATGAAGGCATCTAAGCTAATCATAGCCACCTATCTCCATTTACTGAGATATTAACATGGGACTTAAGTTACATATAGTATTAGTATATTATATTGTATATTGCTAAAAATATAAGTGTTTTTACTACATATTTTGGTATTAAACGCTGAGTTTTAGTAAAAATTACTTGGTTTAGTGACCAAGTCTTTTAAAATTGTATATTAAATTTAAACTGCGTTCTAGATTATACATTATATTTGTTTCAAAAAAGATTGTAGATTATATGATTTTCTATAAACTAAATAAGTTTTAATAGGATTTATAACTAAAATATTGTAGATAAAGTCATTGTTCTTGTTTCGAATAGATGTTTATCATATATATGGTAAATATAAATGAATTATTATATAGTTTATATTGTATAAACTGCGTTCTAGATTATTAGTAGTACTATTCATCATAATAATTTATATTGAATTTTTAAGTTTACCTAATTAATAATTACTTGTAACAAAATTAGAACATAGAACATAAACTTTTGATTATGATGTAGGAAGAGAAAAAAAAACGCTCAGCTGTTATATATATATTTTAATCTTATTGTATTGTTTTTCTTTAATGCTTTCATTGAGTGGGAAGATTTTGTAGTTTCTGTGACTTGGAATAAAGAAAAGTAAGAGACGATTTTTAATTTTGTCATCTTCTGCATAAATATGTTTTCCAATATAATTTGTTGTTGGATCGGGTGTTATGGATAACCCCCTTAATCCACTATATGTATTATGTTTCTCAATAATTTGAACCACCGAAAAAGAGAACATATATAAAATGAGATATTTATCTAATAAAATTCTATGTACATAAATATGTTTGATATTCATAATTGAATAATACTTATCTACTAACAAATTACTACACATGGAAGCAATGCCATTTATGGTCATGTTCGGAAAATGCTAGGCTAGCTATTGACTGTTCAATATGATTATATATATGAACTATATATCTATTAATTAAATATTTTATAGCTAACTAAACTCTAGAAAAATAATTTACAAAAGAAAGATCACAAAAATATGCTAAACTTTTTTTGTATATATTTAAAATAAAAGAATTTTTAAAAGGAATTTTATACCAAAACTCTGCTAACAAAATTGTGAATGCATATCTATCCAGTAGATATATTGTTTATTTATCTTCACTAATACCAAATAATATGTCTAAAAAATACTAAAACGTAATGGCCATATTTCTTCTATTTTTGTAACACAATTGCCACATTTTCATATTTCAAATCAATTTATTTCGTTGAGGAAGACGGGAGCTCATGAGTCTTTACCAACTCTTATGGGTTTCATTTACCTTCTGCAGGCTTTTTATGGGCCTTCTTTTGCTATCTTCTCATGGATTCTGGGTAATTGGACCGAGTATAATGGTTCTGTTGGGTTCTTATTATTCCCCTTGTTCAGTTTGTTTTTTTGTTCAGTCTGTTGGGTTCACTAAGGTGGGTGTAGTATAATGGGCCATCCTTTGTTACTTTTACTCAAGCAAAAGTTCAAAAAAGAAAGATAGGAACCCCAAAACGCATCTTTTTTTTTTTTTTTTTGGTTCACTGCTCAAACTCGAACCGGGATATTGTTAGGTATATGATTTGGACAAATCTAATCTGATTCTTACAAAACTGAAATCGATATAACAACCCTTTGAAGACAAGTTTAGGTTCGCTTTGCTTCAAGTACTTAACCACAAATTACAATGAACCAGTGAAAACATTAACAAACAGTTTTCCTAAAGGACAGAATATGCTTTGATCATCTGATGACACAACACAACAACAAATGATGAAACGCCAAACGCAATTTTTTTTAGCAAATTATTAAACCAAGTACTTTGTATAGCATCATGAGCAATCAGTCTTGGAAACTCAATTTGTTGGTTTCTCATTAGATTGACTGCTCGTGATGTTATATCACTTTCTCTAAGGTTGAAAATCCACGTGGTATAATTTCATTGGCTCAGTGAAAACTGGCGGAGCCGAGTGTCGGAGCCCAATAGTCGGCGCCGTTGTCGCTGCCGACTTGGAGTGTGTAGGAGATTGGAACAAGACATAAACCTCTACTTCTTAAATCTTTCTTAGGTTCTTCATTTGGATTATGATTCTCTGTAGACGAAGACGAGACTCCTCTTCTCTTCATGCATTGATCATTCACGAGCTAAAACCATTTAATAAAATAAAATAGCTTAAGATTTGTAAAATAACACATTAGTAATTTAGTATGCCTGCCTTTATTTCAAATTTACAAGATATAATATGTTTAATACAAAAGCTGATGATTGCATCTTTTAATATGAATTCAACTTTATCTTAAAAGAGAACAGCAAAAGGGAAGAAAAGGGGATACATTTTGAAAATTAGATTTTTTTCCATTTAGTCCGTATGCTTCAAATTACGATTTTAAATATAAAACATACATATAAACAGACGTAAATAATCGGGTGTTTACCTGGCCAGGGTCCTCAGGAAAGAAGCAACTTCTGTCTCCTTGCAACTATTTATGAAAAACAGAATTAAGAGAGAATTAATTAGTATATATGACAATTAAAAGTACGGTACTGTGTAAACTATACTATAGTATGGTCATGTGTGTTTACATGTTGGTTCCTCATATTCCCCGAAGCAGTTGTACCAAAGTATGGATGACTCAGAGCCTGCAGCATTTTAAGAATATATACTTTATACATAAATGACATCAATCAAAGATTATTTAACATTGAGAGAACAATTTAGACTATCTTTATCACTCCCTCTCTCTCCACTTTGTAAATTTTAATGTCTCTTTTCATCATCACTAAAAAATACTTACTAATTTTCGTAAAATTATATATTAAATTTCATATACGATAACTACCATATGTACTAAACTAGTGATGTCAAGCTGAGATGAATTTCCAGTAATCAGGAAATTGATACTCGGGGGGGGGGGGGGGGGGGTTNCGCATTGTTTTTTATATACTAAAAAGAAAATGAGAATATTAAGAATTTGGAAAGACGAGTCACACCTCAATTTGACTCTGAAGGAATCTAATGTATCCAATAGCTTCCGACAGGACAGAAGCTGTGTCAGTCTGCAAAAAATAGGTAAAAAAGGAAAAAGAATGATTTAGATTAGCAAAAATAAAACTAAGAATGTCTCCTTTGTTAAAAAAGTTCTCTTTGTTAAAAAAATTCTTGGGGGGTGTAATTTTCAGAATAAAGTTAGAAAGTTGATTTTAAGATTAATAAACTGTGAAAATGATCAGATAAATTAATCGGATTAGTTAATTATATCGATCTTGACCTTGCCAAAAGGAGATACTAGCTGATGAAGCACTGCGATCCGGCCTCCTAATTTCTCCTTTCTCACCTTTAAGTATCAACAAAAATTAATTAATAGCATAAAGTAAAAACTTTATATATATACACATGTACGATTATATTCGTACGAATTACCATGCATAGAGAAAACGTGTTTGCTTCATAAGTAGAAGTGATTAATATATTTGTGTATGAAGCTAACAGTTATATCATCGAATCTGAATTCTTCTACGAGTCTTTTATTGCTAGGTTTCAAACATTTACAGTAAAAAACACACTTTGAAATCTAAAAACTTAATACTCCATATAATATCTAAGGAATATTGTTGAGAAGTATCAAGTGTGATGTTTCTGAAAGAAAGAGAGAAAAAGAATATGAAGAAGGAAGAAGAAGACAACAAGATAGAACAAAAGAGTTACGAAACACAAAACCGCACAGATTATTCTGTGCCCATTCTGTTTTGTTTGCTTCGTCTGTTCTCCTTGGTGTTTGTGTTTTTGTTTTTGTTTTGTTATTATTGATGTCAGGGAGAGATTATATATATAACTTATATAGGTTGGTTAAAGTTTCGTTGATATAATCAATTAGTTACCTTGAGGGTGGATTGTGACGAAGGAGGAGGTTGAAGCCTTGGCTTCTTATTAGTAGAGCCGCCAATCTCTAAGCTGTTACACTTCATCACACATATATATAACAACCAAAATAAAGATCAGTTAGTCCTCAATTAAAAAATCCATAACAAAACCTATTTTGGTTGACTTAAACTGAGATCCAAACCTCAAAATAAGACATAAGTTTGTCCTGTTCTTTTTTAATTAATGACCTATTAGATTTCTCTTTTTCGTAGTAGATGATGTGTTTACTAATTCATATGTATATTAATAAGATCTCGGATTTTTCTCTCTGTTATCTCTTTTAACTTCTTTTAAAAGAAAATACTATAGAGGTGTAAAAAGAGTTACCTCAGAGGATCTATCCGGAGGAATGTGTCTACTCTCGGACAAATTTAAACCATTGTGATTGCTCGAGAAATCCAACATATTATTGTTATTGTTGGTATTGTCGTTGCTATTGAGGCTTGTTGTGGTCGTGGTTGTGACACAAGATTTGTTAGGAGGTGAGTTTGGAGAAGATATGAGATATCCATTATTGTTGTTAATGTTACTCTCTTGTTTAATGTCAACAACTCCCATGGAAGCTTGTTGGTGGCGTAGGACTTCTTGTTCTTCCCAATTTTCTAATCTCATCTTCCCTTGAAAACTATGGTGGCGGTGTTCATCATGATGATTATGATGGTTCATTATCTCCAACCTCTCTTCCTCTCCCATCATCAATCCACCCCTTAAGTTCACAAATAAGATATTGGTTATTAGATTTGAGTATTTGATACTGAAAATATTAGAATTACACAAAAAGCAAAGTTTTAGTTTTGTGAAAACTTTTTAATTATAATCTAAACGTATATATATATATATATATATATATATATATATATATCTCACTGTTAAAGAAGATCGAAATCAAGATTCGGTTACAACACATGATAAAACAAAGCCATGGAGTTTTATTCTTTTGGTAAAAACAAAGCCATGAAGTTAAGTAAGAGAACTCAAAATCATGTGCTTAGAGACTATTTTCGTTTCATGATATGTATATATATGAAGGGAGAGAGAGAGGGACTAAGAGTTACAAGAGAAGTTGACTAAGGCTCCAAGACTCAGGAGGGAGATCATTGCTTTCAAGCCAAGAAGATAGACTTGGGTTATTAAGCAAAGGCGGTGAAGAAGAAGTCATCATCATTCTTGGTCGGAGATAATTGTTGTTAGGAGTCATTTGTGGCGGCAACGGCCCCTGTTGATGACCCATCAATGGTGGTGGTGGCCTCATGCCGCCGCTTACGTTCCACCAATTAGGGTTTCCAGCCACCGTCAGCTGTTGAACCGGCGAACTCTCCAACGCACCTCTATTCATCACCCTCTCTCGCTCTAGATATTTTGATGTTAATCAAGAGCTTTGGAGAACTTTGAGAAGCGTTATTCTTTAGCTTAAGTAGTTTAGTTTTTTTTGGAGAAGAGAAAGAGAAAGAGAAAGAAAACTCAAAATAACTTATATCTTCATCTTATTTGTTAACATGTGATAATAATTTCGTTTGAAGTTTTTAATTTTGTCTTTTTCTGTCCTTTTCTTTCGTCATTTAATTTTCTTTTCATTAGAATAATCTTATTTCATACTATATCTTATATTTACTTTTTTCCCATGCTTTAGCTTTATCTTAAAGTGGGGCAAAAAGGTGGTAGCTACTTTTATTATTTTAAATCAATTCATGAGTTGAGAAAAACAAACAATATTTTAAATCAAGAGAAAGTATTATTCGAATATTTTATATACAGTGTATAAAATTCTCAAAAATTTATTACTAAATAATATTTTAGGTATATCACAGGTGTCTTGCTTCTATGGTCTATGCATCCGCCTTTTTCATCGATTGAGTAATTATCCTTTTCAATTTTAATCATTCTTGAAACTTATTGATTCTATTTTCAGTTAGTAAGATTGCTTCTTTGATCTAACGGTTTAGATTAATAATTAGTTATAAACTCGCAATGATTATCTTCTGGACAAATACTAGCCGAGCTAACCATTTTTGCCATTATTTACTACTCCTAGACAAAATTTAAAGTGATACGGTTTAAAAAATTGACGCGGTTTAACTACAAAATTTGTTGATAAAAATAATTTCACAAAATATTCAATGAAGTATAAGAGCAGTTACTTACTTACTTATGTTTGCACTTGTATTAACCAATAACTCTATATATTATATGATCACGCCTCAAATATAGTGGTTTCGTCGATTGCTGATGAGTGTTAAAAGCGTGCATACTATAATTTAGTATAACGAGCTAGTAATTATTCAATTGGTGAAGATATGAAAAAGTTATGGACAAGAAAGATTCTTTATTTTTTTCAAAGATTCTTTTTCTTCTGACGTATAAATTACTGAAATGTGTTGCGTAGGGTTTTCTATATTCGTAATAACGGAAATATATACATTTAACAAACTCTGTATTTAACTAACAGAATACGTAAAACGAGTCACAATATATGTACAATTGCGTCAGTATTATATCGGTTGATCAAATTTCCCAACATTTTTCTTTTAAAGTGTATGTTACTATTTTTGTTCCTTATTTTTCGTTGTAAAGTAAGGTATGATCGTAAGACATATATGTCTTCATATTATTTCGTCGTGAAATAAACTTTTTTTTATTAACTTGGAGTATTACATGCATATGAAAAGGAGAAATTATATATGTTTTGATATCATTCATCGTAAAATTAATTCACCGTGGAAGAAATCAGCAAGTATCAAATAAGAAGTACTTTTTATATTCGCTGATAAAAACTTATGAATAGATTTTCTAAGAATTCAGTATAACGTTACTATAAACCTAAACAAAAATACATAAACAAAACAAAAAATAATGAATACATAAACAACTAATTGTTTTTTTTCTTTTGTTATGATTGCTAAATTTTTATACCATTTAACTACGCTAGAGTGGGGCAATAGAGAGCTGGCATATATAAATGTGCGTCTATGAAACACTAGATTAAATCGAGGAAAATGATTTTAAAGAAATATCAGATGTGACAGAAAGTTGACAAAAAATGAGATTGTAATAAGAAAAAAGTTTGCCACTTACCCATAAGATGACGAAAGCATTATGTCATATGACGCACACAAATAGAACCTGTATCTGGTGTAAACGAGATACAAAAATAAGACCAACAAGGAACAAGACCAATTTCTCGAAGGAGTCAATGTCCTAAGGGTTTGAAGATCCCTAATATTCTCTTTCCCGTGATTTCAATTCCCAAGAAATTATTACATCTCCGTGTAAAACATACAATATACGTAATTATGATATGTATATAATATATTTAGCATATGCGTAGTTTACACGTAGTTACATTGATGCGTACAAAGAACTCGTAATTTGTCCTAATTTTTTTTGTAAGTATTAAAAATGTTTTAGGTATATTTTAGAAAGGATAATTCTCTTAAACAACTTTTTTTTTTAGTTTTTATCACAAAATAGCTTTAGAAAAATAAAATGACCAAAATAATATTTTGTTTTTGAAATTTTCAATTTTTTTATTTATTTTTTGAAATTTGAAACCTTATCCCCAAACTCATCTTTTAACTCTAAACCCTAAAGTCTAAATTAGTTAACCCTAGAAATATAAATGCATATAAATAAAAAATTTAATTTCTAAAAAAATCTATTTTAATCATTTTCTTCTTTAAAATTATTTTTGTGAAAAACAAATTAAAAGAGACTATCTAACAGAAATCTAATAGAATTTATGTTTTAGAAAATAAATGACAGTTGAGTTGTTCTTATATCTTCTAGTTATAGTTTGGTTATGATCAAACAACAATAAAAATTCGATAAAAACCTAGTCTTCGCACCATATTAATTGGTCAACAGTCAAATTGGTTGTAGATTTTGAGTTTTCACGCTTTCAAATCTTTGTCGGATTCTCGTTTGTCGTTTCTTCCCACATTTATTCTCTTCCTTATTGAATGTCTCTCACTTCTTCTATTCTAATTTTAATGCTTACAAACATACACCAAGCACCAAATTCCTCTTTCTTGTCTTCCTCAATCATCCCTACTTTTTTCTTCCTCAAAATTATTTATATACTTCTGTTCATTGGTTTAAGAAGACTAATATTGGAGGTAAATAACAAAATCTAACTCGGTTAAATTTGATAGTAAGATTGACTGGTTGAGTGTCCAACCCATCATATTTTTAGTGATAACTCTTAGAACCAATTTTGGCTATGATTGGTTGTGTAGTACTTTGTGGTAGTACCACAAAAGTGAATACTGAAACATAACTAAAAACAAAACGATATATATCACGAACAGAATCATTCACTTACGTAAGAGATTTTTGAGATGTTGTGTGAGATATGCATGCGTATGTCTTTGTAGTTACAAAAATAATAATTGAACAATCACAATCCACACACACAAAAAAAAACAATCACAATCCACAATTTTTTATATTACTTTACTTTCTATTTTATAAAATAAAACAGTACTATAAGTCTATAAGTTTGGAATATAACCAGAAGATAAAATCTAGAAATAATACAAAATATACTTAAGCAGTTATATAAATAATTCTAAATAGACTACATACTGTATATAGTTTCTTAAGAATTATTAAATATATATTTTTGTTAATAATACATTTCATCCATCTCTTGAAGAGATTCTAGAGACGTTGTATGTATATAGTTGAACAATCACAATATATTGAAGAATTTTCAAAATTACTTTATTTTCTCTATGATAAAGTAAGTAGTACTATAACCTTTTTAATAACCAAAAGGGATGATTTACACTTTTAATATCCTACCATTTTTAAAATTAAAGTATAACCATCAAATAGTTATATAATGCTCGGTGCACAGAAAAGTTATATAATGTTCTAGAGTTAGAACATAAATTCCAGAGAATACAAAATTACATAAATAAAATCCAAGTTTAAATCAATTATATATAGCACTTTAATTTTTTTTATTAATTTTGTTACTAAATACGTCTCAGCTCAGCCATCTTTCTGGTGAACCTTTAGACTCATCTTGTCATTGAATTCACTCATTTACAACTACTTTATAAAACTTTAAAAAGTTATAATTAATCTTTGAAATGATCACATTCATTTTATTTGATACTTGATAATTATTCATATATTTGATTACTGTAAGTTAATTTCCAATAAATTATTATGTTTAATTTAAGGGTAACTGTACTAATCAACCAGGTTTTACTGTTGAACTTTTAGATGATTTATCCAAAATCAAATATCTCCTCTGTTGAGCTGTTTTGATTTTTTTACCGCGCTATTGTTTCGTGGATAGTAAGAACCGTCGCTCCAGCTAGTCGGTTTGAAATATGGGTTTACAATCTCCTGGCTGATTCAAACCTCCGGATGGTCCTTAACCCATGATTGCTTCCCGAGAGAGAGCGTTGTGTTTAATTTCTCTTTGACGAAAAAAATCTTTATTTATTAGAGTTTGGGCCTTAACATTTAGCCTAATTAGAGGTCACAATTGGGCCTTGTCAGATTGAAACTAACCCTTCCAAGGAAACCGAAGCCTAAGCTGAAACCTGATTGTTCACTAATTTTATGATTCATATACCTATAATATTATTAGTGCTTAATCATTAGTAGCAAAACAAGCAATAATACGAAACATAATCCACACTTTTTAATTTTTATGATAATCAGACCATTATTTTAAACATTTAGTTGAGTCGACATATTTAAAGGACTCCTCTCTATATATAAACCCAAAACTGAAGTCTTACAAATTGCATATATTTGGATACCAAACATAAACTGAAACTGTACCAAACCATATTCATGCTATAAAGATTATGAATTATACATGTTGAAGGGATGATGATTCATGAATTATATAATGGGATTTTTGAGCATTAAAGATAAGATCTAATAAGTTAACGGGTGAGTATGTAATATATAACTATATACTAACAAACAAAACAAAAATTTATTATTGATGGAAAAGTACAAAATGAAGAGAGTTTTGTGAGAGAAAAGAAAACATATAGAATTAGTTTTGTTTCTCCATAAAACAATAAAGAAGAAAAATCACCATCCAGCTTCCCATTTCTCCAACAACAAGTCTTGACCATTCGCAAAGTTCCAAAGATAAAGCCCATCAGTTTTAGCAGTCCAAACGCACTTCTTCCAACCGCATCTATGGAATAAGATTACATCATCCCAAAACACTTTTACATTCATATGACTATCATCTTTACTCAAGTAGCACCAAAACAAAGTTGAGTGAAGCATATTTTCTCCAAAATTCCATGAAAACGTATCTCCGAGTCGCAGATTATGTTCACCTAAATCGTCTTCTTTGGATTTACAGTGGATGAAGAGGGTTTCCGATGTAGTTAAACCGTTGACCACCATGACTTGCCATTCGGAAATTTTGGGGCCTATGATGTCTCTCATGGTGGCGCTCCTGGCTACGACACGATCTTGACATGTTAAGACTAGAGAAATGTAAATGGCTAAGAGAATTTTTTTGATGCTGCTCATGATACTTTTGTTTCTGATAATGATAGTGCTTTGCGAAGAGTTGTTTATGTTGCTTTTTCTTTTAATAATGGAAGAGCGTAACGGTAAATGACGTTTAATTAAATCATGAACCTGAAGTTATTGCATTGCATTAGTGATGCGTCATGCTCTAAATCATTTACGTGATCACAGGTTGATTAGCATTGAAGTTGAAAGGTCGGTTTCCTATAATGATATAGCTAATACTGTATATATACATATTTACTTAAATGATATAGCTAATATATTAGGAAAGTAAATAAACATCATGATTTAGTAATTTGTTTTGAATATATTCACGAAAAGGTAAAATTAAGATAGTGATTTATTCAGTAAAAAAGATAGTGATTTATCATCCAGTATCATTTGAAATCTATAAATTGGTGTTTTATAAAAATTCTACAAAAATATAAGGATTTCGCAACTATAACTCGAAGGTTTATGTCAACAAAAAAAAGAAGAAGTAATTTTCGTCAGGATTCAGCATGGTGAGGTATTTATTTCTAGTAAAGTTATTTCAAAAGCCTACATTTAAAAATTATTGCGAAGACTTTTGGTTAACTGTTTTATTTAATATTCACGTTTTTACGTTACATTATTGGAAAACCATATAGTTACTTGTGTATTTTTTTTAATAAAAAACTCTATACTTATTACATAATGTCAGATAAAATGAAAAGTTTGTTTTTAGTTTCACTTATTTGTTTATTAATTTCTTTTATTTTTAGTTAGTCGAAGTTCAATTAACTCGAGGTGCGTTCCAGGTTCCAAACCATATTTATATATAGAGCTTACTCGAAAATAGTCAAATAGAACTTCAAAATGGACCAACACATGACACGACACGACAGACACGAGTCTGATTCTAGGACAACACGGTAACTTAAGACGCACGCTAAACAGCTGATGAAATTTCCAAAGTCCAAAACCTTAAGAAGACATGATTATTAGTTATTATTGCTCTGAAATCATCTTAACCTAGACCTCCCTCAAGGACCGTGCGAAACCTTAAACCCAAAGTGACAACTCAAGGGAAATGACCTCCTCCGGTACTTCCTCCACCGGCTCCGGCACCAATACCACCGCCTATCCCGTTTCCTAAACCACCGCCTATCCCATTTCCTAAGCCACCGCTTAATCCTCCACCAGCACCACCAAGTCCACCAAAACCAAGATTACCACCGGGACCAGACACACCTCCACCGACGTCACCAAAAGGTAAACCATTGTCTCCGATGCCGGAATACCCACCAGCGTATCCGAGGTAGTTCTTCTGGTCAGAGAGTCCTCCTGGGATGTTTCTTGCTCCAGAAGCAAAAGCTGTGGCTAGGGCAAGAACCAAGAAGAGTGTGAGAAACCACTTCGCCATAATCTTACTGAAATGGTTAAGAACGGTAATACTGATAAAATATTTGATTATGTTTGTTGCATCGCCGGGAAACATGGGAGATTTGCTGGGGTCTTTTAAAGGCCGAGACCACATACAAAGAAAAAGGACCGGTGTAGATAGTTATTGTCAATGTAAATGCTTTAACCAAACCCTCTGATATCAAATTTATGTTTATTTACATTCAGAAAGTGACCGCTGGTAACGCGGTATTGTGAATTTGATAAAAATGACTTTTTGGCCGGTTGAGATAATTGCATTAGCTTTATAGCGGAATTTACATGAGGAAAGCATGTTTTGTAATGTGTTTTTCTTTGTCAAATACTATTAAATTGTAAGTAATAGAAATTTGGTGCATTTTAATAAGATAACTAAACTGTTTGTGTTTGTATGATACATCGAGTTTGATGAGACCGAATAAGAAAACTTTCGTTGATAGAATCATGAAAGTTAACTACCATTTTCTAAGTAAGATTAACTATAACATAATCATGAAAGTTAACTACCATTTTCTAAATAAGATTAATTATACCATGATATAATTAACTTACAAGGCTAATTTCAGCTTGAAAAGAGGCTCTTCTGGAGATGCATATTTATGAATCTACCTACTGGTGGTTGTAACTATTTTTAATCCCTTATCAGAGTTAACTCGATATATATATATATATGTATGAGCGTGTATATATTTGTAATAAATAAATCATGAAAACTCGTGATTCATGGGCCAACGAATAGTTTGAGCTCCCACCGTATAGAGTATAGACCCTGCCACACAAAACAGCTACTCAAGCAATGCATTATACTGTATTTGATCACATAATAAGATATAATCGGACGATATTTGAGAGTGTCAATGGTAATTAACCTCTTAATAATATTTTAAACAATATTGTTTCAATTTGTTTGCCAAGTATATAAATTTCATTAAAAATGATGCTTGTTTGTAACAGGTTACAAAATGTTTAAATCAAGCTAAGGTCCTCTTGGAAAAAAAAAGTGGAAAAACAAGAGAAGCCTAGGAAAGGAAAGTAGAAGTAGATCACTTCACTCGAATGCAAGCCATGATTGCATCATGTCTTTTGAATTTCTTGTCTGATGGCTTTCCGAGAATTACTTCCCGAATGAATTTGAAAAACAAGTATTGTTTCAAATTTTTTCATACAACAATTTTCAGGAAAAAGTTAACAATTTTTTAAGATTTAGTTCAGGAAAAAGTTCACAATATTTTCGGTTGACTGTTTTGTTTTTATTTGGGGTTAAAGGTTTCTTTATAAGAGCATGTTTATTGGTGAAACTCATTTTGGGTTCTTAACTTTTTTTCCCACTGATTAAAAAACAATTAAAATTAAAATTAAAATTCAATCAATGACGGGCTGCTACGTATCAGTGGGGTCTGCAAACAGTACAAAAAACCAACAAATATCGATCTTTATTTGATAGTTTCTCTTACCAGTTTTTGTTGGTTTTTGTGTTTTTTACGGAGTCCACACCTAAAAATAACGTTAAAGACTCTGCGATGCACATGGTCTAAGGTTAACAATATATATATATATATATATATATAATTTTATTTTTTTAGGTTAACAATATTTCATGTTGACTGTTTTGTTTTTATTTGGGGTTAAAGGTTTCTTTATAAAAGCACTATTATTGGGGTCTCTTAGGTGAGTCTCTTGCACTGTTCGCGGGCCCCAATGACATGTGCGGCCCGTGAACAGTGCAAGAGACGGTTCCTAAAACTCTTAAATAAGAACCGTCTCTTGCACTGTTCGCGGGTCCCACTGACACGTATCGACCGGTGATTGGTTTGATTTTTCTTTTTTTTTTTTAAAAAAAAGTAGAAAAAAAAAAAGGAAACCCAAGAGGGTTCCAGCGTTAATATTAACGCTCTAAGGTTTTCTGTAAAATAAATCTTGTCCATAATGCAAACTGCAGTTATATGATCGAGTATCTTGGAACACAAGCAAGTAACACAAGCAAGTAACACGGTTTTGCCTCACGAAAATACTCTATTTATTGATAGCACAAGGTTTCTCACAAGTAATTAATAACAGACAGCATGAAAAAAAAAACAAAGACTTAAACATAACATCGGGAAAAACAACTTACAACATGATCAAACTGAAAAACTATAAACCTCGATCGATCTTTGGTTTACTGAGAGAAGGAAAATAAACGTTTTATAACTTTATATCATCAAGGGTGAGGAAGAACGCCACCGCAATCGCTTCCACCGCCAATTCCTCCCAAACCACCAACTCCGCCTATGCCACCTACACCGCCGAGTCCACCTACACCACCACCAAGACCTGAACCACCACCGAGACCTGAACCACCTCCCAGACCACCTACACCGCCGAGACCACCTACACCACCGCCGAGACCACCAATCCCTCCGCCTAATCCACCTACAGGTAGTACTCCGGCAACGCCACCCACTCCACCAGCTACACCACCAAGGCCTGCTCCAGCACCTCCACCAACTCCACCAAACGCAACAAAATTCTTTTGGTCGTCAAGACCAGCTCCGACATTCTTGGCCGGGGTCGGTCTTGCGGCGGTGACGGATTGAACCACCGTGAGAGCAACAAGGAACACTGCTAAATACCTACTTGCCATCTCCTGTTACTCTTTTTGTACCTTAACTTTTTTTGTGTGTTTTTGTGAAGTAGAGACTAGAGAGAGTTGGTAGTGAAGAGTGGCATCATACATTGGGAGGTTTATATAAGAGAATGATTCGTTAAAATTAGGGCAGTGAAGTGGCAGATGGATAAGCAGTAAATGAATGTTGTTGGTACATCTCATCTCTTATTTGTTCGATGCAGATTCCTCCACGTCTAAAGTTACTTTCTACTACTCTATATGTATAAAATTAATTAGGGTTATGACTTATAAAGTGGCAAACGGGGAAGATAAAATGTAACTTCCGAATTGGTTTAATCTCAGTGTCAAAAGATATAGGGTCAAGAGATATCAGACCAACTTTCACGTTCTAACTTTCTTTCTTTCTTTGTGTGTATAATATATATGGCACTCTTAGGATTTGCGCCATCACTCCTACGCAGATTACACTTGACATTAAGTGTTTATAATCATTCTTGTATAAACGAACGATTTGTAATACACAATAACTTGGACTCGATATGTAGATATACTAGTATATAATAGGTGTTTATAGTATATTACATACATATACAAAATACAAATGCAGTAAATGAGAACATGCAGAGCATGTGGCTTCACCCAAAGCCCAGAGTTAAAGAGCATGTAAATGCATTGAATTGACAGGTTGGAAGACAAAAAGAGTAATGTGGAGATTAACAAAAAATAAACCCGTATATCCTGTGTATCTCTATATATATATGACTAGTTAATTGACCATTATGCCGATTTTGTAAAACTTCACTTGAGGGAAGAAGATGACAAAAAAATGAGTTAATGTAGTTACGATGTATGCAATAACCGAGTGGGTGAATTAAGTAAAGATTGATCTATGCTTCTTTTTTTTACTTTTCTTCGTTTCAGATGTACTGTGGTCCGTTTTTAAATATGCAGAGTTTATATGTATTTTCAAATACTGAAACCCTCTTAAAAGTAGAAGGTAATAAAATTTTCAAATATTAGGTACAATTTATAAAACAAAATGAAACACTACAATTGACACTTTTGTTCGAATATAAAGCGAGATTTCTTTTAGCCAAATATCAAAATTAACCACTGTCAAAACAATTAGATACGAAATTAGTAAAAGCATCGTGACAGGCTTTGTAAAGTTTGTTTCAAAATTCTCCACATTCTAAATCATTGAGTGAAAACAAGCTTAAAACATACGAAACCTTTGATTTGTTTTTGTATATTTTAGAAGGGTTTAAAACGAGAGTCTTTTATTTTAAGCATACAGACTTGGGAGGACGATCCATAGATATGTTTTTTTGCCAAACCGATCCATAGATATGGTCAAAATCTTTGTTGAAAGCTACACAACCAAACAAGTGGGAACATAAGTGGTCAGTGGAAACAATAAATGATCACGAGATTCCGATCAGTAGCATAATGCATCTGCGATATTAAGAATGACAGCCTGAAACCAGTAACATATAGTTGTTCGTTGGGCCTTACGTATAGTTCAATTATTTAACCTCTTTTAATGCTTTTCTTATCCTCATATCAAACGATTTCATACTACAAGAGTCTAACAAAACCAATTGATTGTTGTCTCTTGCTAAATTTAACTGACCAAACTAAAATCAAAAAGACATTATACGTCTTAGTTAACACATCTGACTTTCCGAACTTGGATTCTTCTTACATTTCACAGTGATTTCATACCATAACAGAATTTAAAGCATTTATAGATTCGTTAAATTAATAAAGATTAATTTATTGACTAGCCGGAAGACCTCCATTTCGTTAGACAAGGCCTCTTTAGAGATCTTTGTCTGGTTTGGGGACATCATCAGTGTCAACTGTCACGTGCCTCATCTCTGTCGTCAAGGAAAGTTAGAGGCAAGCCAAACCAAACCGATGCAAATGCAACAGTCTCGATCTCCCTCGACTCACTCATTTTTTTCCTACACGCAACACACAACACACACCACTTCAATAAGTATATGTTTTGTGATTACTGAACACACACTTTTTATGTGTTTATGTATATACTTGACACTACATGCATTAATTGTGCTGTTGATTTTCTATACGTAAACACAAACTTTTTTTGTCTTTATATATGTTTTTTGGTAAAACTCAAATTTAGTAATCCAAACATAATAAGAACATCACTCAAAGTAGTGATGAACTCTGCTACTTCGTTGATTGTTTCATGTGTTTTCTTGTCTTTCTTTACCACCAATCTTTATGGTAATATTTTTTTTTGAGTTTTGATTCGAATTAACTAACCTAAAATCACTCATTATAAACATTAGTGTAATGATAAAATAGTCTGTTCATCAAATCATATTTTATCCATGATAGTGAGATATTACATTTAATCTAATGTAATAGTATATGTTGATTTTCTCACTTTTCCTTAGATCTTTAGAAAACAAATATATACAAAAAGTAACATCACTTGTGAAATGATTGCTAGATGATAGAAGGAAAAATATAATATCTAGAAAAAATCATCGTTCTACCATGATATTGGGCAATCTAGTCTGAACAAAATTACTTTTATAATAAGTAAATTACAGTACTTTTTGTCTTCAGATATCCCTTTAAACCTATGAAAATAGGGTCCATCATGGATCAAATATCTAAGAAACTAGAATAATAAATATCTAACACCTACTATGATAATAGCATATTCAAATGGATGATATATAATGGCTTTGAGTATATCGACAATATTCCAGCCAAAAAACTGTTTACTCTGAGTTCAGCTGATACGCTTACCAGTGGAGTGAAATAAAATAAAATTTTATTATGTTCTCGCTGGTTACTATTGATTTAGAGGTAAATATGCTATTTTTGTCTCTCTTAGTTTTTGAAGAAGAAAACTATTACTAACTTTAACAATTACTCCTAACATAGGGGTCATGAGCAATTTTTAACTGGGGTCAATACTAGATATTATTAGGAAAAGTTGTTGATATTTAAAATTGACTGGGGTCAGCTGACCCCCCTGCCCTTTACATCCCTCCACCCCTGCATATGACTATAATCACACCACGGTTTTGTTTATGATCATAAGTCATAACATTTTTTTTTAATTTGTAGCATTTTCAATGGTAGAAGAAAATAGTCTGGGACAAAAGCATTGTCAGAAGACGATCGATGCAGCCAACTTCTGTCAGATTAGCAATTGTCGACTACACTGCTATAGTCAGTTGAACGGTGTTGGAAAATGTTTTGACGATCCAAAAGTTCCCTTAAAATCTAACTGCGGTTGTACATACAATTGTTAAAAAAATTCTTAATTTTGTATAATCATTCTATTAGACATAATTTGTAAAGTATTAACACAAGTATATGATATTTTTAAGTATTATAGTCCGTAAAATATTATATTATATTATATTTTTAATGGGCTACTACACTGATTATATTTCAATAAGTATATTTTACCACAATTTTCTGTTAATAATATAGATTTTTTTTTTTTTTACATATACATAGGTTAGAAGGCAGCCTAGAAGTGTCATTTGTGAATCTATCCATCACTTATAAAGAAGAAAATAACATTTGTAGGAAGGGCAAGAACATGATTTGGTTAATAAAATATTCCCTCCGTTTCAAATTAGATGTCGTTCTGGAGTAAAATTTTTGTTTCAAAATAAGCGTCGTTTTCGGTTTTCAATGCAAAATTTATTGGTAATATTTTCTACTCTATTTTTCTATTGGTTGATATATGGTTAGGTGTATTGGTAATTGTGTTTTTATTTTGAAAACATGTAATATTAAATATTTCCTTATTCTATGTGCATAAACCTAGAATGACAACTAATATGAAACAGATGGAGTATCTCACAAAACACTGTTTGTTTGTTTAATATATTGGCGGTAATATTTTAATAATTTAAAAATCCACTACCATTAACTACAAACACGCGCCCCAATAAAAGATCAACGATTAAATTTGGTTTAATCAATCAATCAATCAATCACGTTTTCAAACATAAGCTTCTGATTCAAAGCTATGGCGAAGAAGAATGGAGTGAGGATGGAAGTTGGGAACGATGGTGTTGCTGTGATCACCATTTCTAACCCTCCTGTTAACTCTTTGTCCAGAACAAGTAAAAAAAAAAAGCTCAATACTTTTTGAATCGTTGACCATTTTATTGATCTGGGTTTTCTTATATATCTTTGATTTGTTCAGTTATCTCAGAGTTGAAGGAGAAGCTTCAAGACGCTAATCAGAGGAGTGATGTTAAGGCCATCGTGTTAACCGGTAAACACAAAAACAAAAATTGAAACTTTGAGCTTCTCTGTTTTGGATCATGTGTAGTAGTCTTCTGTGTGCTTTAGTTAAGCTAAAGGTTGTGACTTTCAATCCTTTTTTGCTCAATGACTGATCATTTTCAGGGAAAGGTGGAAGATTTTCTGGTGGGTTCGACATCAATGTCTTCCACCAAGTTCATAAGACTGGTACCAAAAGTTTCTTTCTCTTGTAAGTTATTATAGTTTTGAAGCATATACTGTGTTGTGACAATCTCGTTTCTTGGCAGGGGATACATCGCTTATACCTGATATATCCTTTGATCTTGTGGGCACCCTGATGGAAGGTGACTTTAGTTTGATATAATAAGATAGCCTGCTACTATTACACTGATGTGATGATACTTTTTTGCTGCTTATCAAAGATTCTAGGAAGCCGATCGTTGCTGCAGTTGAGGAAGTAGCTCTTGGTGGTGGTTTTGAAATGGCACTGGTGAGACTTTTTCAAGTTTATTTTATCTCCTTTTTTTTTTTAATGTTGTTGTGTTTGATTATGTTAAGTCATTCAAAAATTCTTTAGGCGTGTCATGCTCGAGTTGCTGCTCCTAAAGCTCAACTAAGCTTACCAGAGCTGACATTTGGACTTATTCCAGGCTTTGGAGGTACAGCTTGATCTTATTGTTTATCAATATATACCATTCAATAAACAAGAGTTTTTTTCTGTGAAGGAACCCAACGTCTTCCAAGATTAGTAGGCCTTGCAAAAGCAATTGATATGATACTGGTAGGGATGGATTTTTCTTAGGAGTTTCATTACCAAGTTTACGCGAATATGATTTGTTTAGCTGAACTATTTTGTAGCTTTCCAAGTCAATATCATCAGAGGAAGGGCATAAACTGGGTTTCATTGATGCTTTGGTGCCGCCTGGAGATTTGTTGAGCATGTCAAGAAAGTGGGCTCTAGACATTGCTCTTGGACGTAAACCCTTTTTGCGCTCACTATACAGGACAGACAGAATTGGTTCTTTATCTGAAGCTCGTGCTATATTGAAGAATGCAAGACAACTAGCCAAGAAAATAGCACCAAATATGCCTCAACACCATGCTTGCATTGATGTGATTGAAGAAGGAATCATCCATGGAGGATACAGTGGGATTCTTAAGGTAAACTTTTTCCTTAGGATTTGATGTTCACTGTATTACTACTTAGTTTGTGCACAACGGAGATCTTGTTCATTGTTTCACCATGCAGGAAGCAGAAGTTTTCAAGCAGTTGATGCTGTCAGACACTGCAAAGGCTCTTGTTCATGTTTACTTTGCACAGCGTGCAACATCAAAGGTGAGATTGGCAAAACCTTTTTAACGTTAGATTGGCTTCTACTGCTTTTGGTTTTCCACATCCAACCTTCATCATTGACATCTTTTAAAACACTTTTCAGGTGCCTAATGTAACTAACGTTGGATTGAAACCAAGACCGATGAAAAAAGTTGCAGTTATTGGTGGAGGTCTGATGGGTTCTGGCATCGCTACGGCTCTACTTCTAAGCAATATAAGAGTTGTGCTCAAAGAAATAAACTCAGAGTACCTTCTGAAGGGAATAAAAACAGTTGAAGGTTCTCATCTTATCCAATTTAGTATCTATCTGGTCAGACCAACAATATAAAATGGTATTCTCAGATGAAATGTTGTGTATGCAGCCCTAAGAAAGAAACGATAAAGGTGTATAGACACTTAAGGAGTTGTTTTTGAGCCAAAAGAAACATGCATAGCATATGATGGAAAAAACAGATTATATGGTTTACAGTAAATGCAATGAAGTGAGTGTTTTTTTTCTCTTGTAACAGCAAATCTCAATAGCTTGGTGTCTAGGGGAAAACTGACACAAGATAAAGCAGGAAAGGCCTTCTCTTTGCTCAAGGGAGTACTAGACTACACAGAGTTCAAAGATGTGGACATGGTCATAGAGGTCTCTCTGCCTTCTCTTTGGTTTCTAAGTATCTCCAAATCTTGTTAGTTACAAGAGAGTGTATTATTATTTCCTCTGACTATAAGGGGTCGCTTCTGGTATCATTTTTACAGGCAGTGATTGAAAACATTGAGTTGAAACAAAAGATATTCAAAGAAATCGAAGAGGTGTGTCCACCACATTGCATTTTAGCGACCAATACATCTACCATCGACCTCAACGTAATAGGGGAAAAAACTAACTCTAAAGATCGCATTGTTGGCGCACATTTCTTCAGGTCATTCTGCACTTTCATTGTCAAGAATATTTTTTATGCGTTTAGTAACAAAGGTTTGCGTTATTTTTTACAGCCCGGCACATATTATGACACTTCTTGAGATAGTTCGTACAGAGAATACTTCTGCACAAGTGATTGTTGATCTCATGGCGCTTGGAAAGGCCATAAAGAAAGTTCCTGTTGTGGTTGGAAACTGCATAGGCTTTGCAGTGAATAGAACATTCTTTCCGTATGCACAAGCTGCACATATGTTGGTCAATCTCGGTGTTGACTTGTTCAGAGTCGACAGTGTTATTACCTCTTTTGGCTTGCCGTTGGGTCCTTTCCAGTAAGTCTCTCCTTCTACTTCGTGCGTATGTGTTGCTCTATGGTTATCTCAGCGAACTTACTTCTCAGGCTAGGTGATTTGGCTGGACATGGTATTGCAATAGCAACTAAGGATATATATGCCAAGGCCTTTGGTGACCGAATGTTCAGCTCTCCATTGACTGAGCTTCTGCTTAAGAGCGGTAGAAATGGTATGTCATTTGCAAACTTCTCAACTGCGCACTTTTAACATCTGCTGCTTCAGGAAAAATCAACGGGAGGGGATACTATATATACCAAAAAGGAAGCAAACCAAAACCTGATTCATCAGTGCTTTCAGTTGTTGAGGAATCGAGGAAGCTTACCAATATCATGCCTGGTGGGAAGGTAAGAAAAAAGAGGCCTTACCAAACATAAGTAGTATTACTATTTGGTAATGCAGCCTTGTCCTTGTTCTGCAGCCTATATCAGTAACTGATGAAGAGATTGTAGAGATGATCTTGTTCCCTGTGGTTAACGAGGCGTGTCGTGTCTTAGATGAAGGAGTTGTGATCAGAGCCTCAGACCTGGACGTTGCGTCTGTTCTAGGAATGAGTTTTCCTTCTTACCGGTGAGGATTCTAAGGCATATTATCACTTCTTTATCCTTTGTTTTGGTGATGATCATTACTTATGATAAGCACTTTTTGTTTCCTTGTTGCAGCGGAGGAGTTCTTTTCTGGGCAGACACGGTTGGGCCGAAGTACATATATGAAAGGCTTAAGAGATTATCAGAGACTTATGGCGGCTTTTTCAAACCGTCCAAGTATCTGGAGGAAAGGGCAATGAGAGGAATCCTTTTGGTAAAGTTCCTCATGATCCCAGTCTCATCTAAGCTCCCTTATTGACAAATAGATTAACAAGATGAGGATAAAACTTAGGATGAATAATCATACAAATCACCTGTTCACATTAGATATCTTGGATTCAATCTTCAAGCAGAGTTAGGGATATAAATAATAACTTAAGACTAAGTTTAGCCATGACCCATTTAGTATAGTTATAGCCTACTTAGAGCTATGAAATAAATGTTTCCAAGCTTATGAATGCAATACTAGTCCGTTTATTATCATTATTCATTTTTATGGAATTCTGCTATGTTTAATTCATGATGAAACTCTGGTTTTGGCTGCAGAGTGAGCCGAAATCATCGAGGTCTCGGCTGTAAATGCACAAAAAGAGAGCTTAAAAGCAGTAAGCAAAAGATGCTTTTGAACAAAGTTTATACAGAAAGAGAGGCTGAAGGTGTTATTCATTAAATGAGAATAAAATAAGTCTTTATTCTTGATCAAAAGGTCTTTATTCTTAATAAAGTGTTTGTATTGACTTACTTGTAATATTATGTCATAATTATTTCAAAATATAAATAGTGTTATTAAAAACTTGAAAACCTAAATTTATGCTCTTAATAAAGTGTTTGTAGTGACTTAAGTGTAATATTATGTCATAATCAGAAATAATAAACAAACTTGTTTCACAATTAAACTAACAATAAACATCTGTTAGTATCTATACCATAATTCAATATTTACATCAGGATTGACAATCATTCTCAACTCTTCCTTTTATAATGAAATATCAAATCACTTTTCTAGTTTTATCATCTATATATATAAAGGAGAACATATTCTCTTCTCCTTAAGCCACATCAACAAGAAGTTATCTAAAAATTTGACACATAAGCATAATTTTTAAAAATTGTTTAATTATCCTAAAGTTTTCATTTTCTTAACATTTCAACTAAATCAATTAATAAAGCATATAATGATCCATAAATATATTTAAATCAATATTTCCATTTTCACCCAAAAAATAGAAACATCATTTTATTTTTTCAAAATTTAAAAATTGTCCTATAGTTTTTTAGTTCTTAAATTTTTTTCCCAATTAATCAACAAACATATAATATTAATCCATAAAATTATTTAAATCAATATTTATTTTTAACCCATCAAAATATTGACATTAATATTTTGTTGTAGATATAAAATAATTTAGTGATGCTAAAAACATAAATTTTAAAAATTAACATCGAAAATTTAAAAATTCATTATGTTATTATTTTTATGTTTTATCATAGTCATGCTTACAAAAATACAAGAACTAATGAATTATTTTTTTTCTATTTGACCACAAAATCTAATCTTATACAAAATGATGAAAATCACACCCCAAAAATAATACATAATCAAAATAATGATTTAGAAAAAAATATTTCAAAAATATAATAAAAATAAATAAAATAGATAATTTAATCTAAGTTTGGTGGAATTTTAGTCAATAAATAATATTTTAATAAAAATATGATATAATACAAATATTAAAAATAATAGAAAAATAATAAGAACAAAAAATAAAAATATGGTTACAATATTTTTTTTTTGTTTCATGGAACTTAGGTCACTTAAAAAAGAAAGAATGGATCTAATGAAATTTGTTTTATTTCCTTCATTTCACTAAGCTTGATCTCAAAAAAATTTACATGAAATAATAAAATCTTAAAAAATGATTAATACATAATCAATACAATGATAAACGCTAATAAAAAAAAATATTACAAATATCCTTATATTCTATATAAACAAAAACTTTCATGGAAATAATGGTTCACAAATTTGTATAATTAAATCTTTAAAATTAAAAATATAAATTAATTTAAACAATTAAAAAAAGCAAAAACCCCGCGCGAAGCGCGGGGCAAACCCCTAGTACAAAATAAGTTCATACGTTGCTACTCTATAAATGTTTGTTCTCTAATAATGTTTTGGTCTCCATGCATTTATGTTGCTCTCGGAAATTTAAAGTAAAAACAAAGAAAACAACTTAACAACTATAATATGATATATATAATTTTATTTATCTATTGCTTGCTTATTCAAAACCTTAGAACACCAATATGTAGAGAAAATAGACTATTTAGGCTAACACAACTTAGAAAACAAAATAAAAGTAGAGAAAAGAAGAAAATTTCATTTTAAAACTAAAATCAACGGCCTGTTGAGTCTACTTGCAGCTTGTTGTTTATGTTCTCTCTGGTAAATTATTTTCGTTCTAGGTAGAGTATACTTTATTGATTCAGAGGGTCTTTCTTCTCCGGTAAAGCTGGAGGTTTATGAGGATGATGAGTGGTTGAGGTATTTGTGGTGGACCTCGGCTGTAACATATGCGGTTTGTTGACTGTAGGTTGAGTAGTGGCTCGTGAAGAAGCTCCATTCACAATTGGTGGTACTTGATGTATCCCATTCTCGGTTTTCACAGTCGCGGTTGCGGTTGCGGTTGGGGGTGACTGTATATGCCTTCTTGCTAAATATGAACACTTTGATTCTGCAAAAAACCAACAAACTTTAGAGAATAATGTTGCTTCAATGAGTGGTGTGTGAAGCACAAGAAACAACACTACAGTACCTTTTAACTCTGCATAAGAGATGAGACGGCTAAGGCAATCTCTCAACTTGGTTAATACCACTCTCTCCTGCTCTGCGTAGTTCTGTGACTGCCCCTGTGAGTTTGTTCTGCAGCCACCAGGATCTACTGAACCATTATGCTCAGATGCTGCTACCATGAATATAGTGTCTTGTTCATCACACATCAACGCCAAAGTTGCTGGAGATAGCGGCCTTCCTTTAGAGGCATCTGAGTTGGAACCCTCGGGTACAGACTTATCAGCTTCACCCATCTCCACATCACCTTGTGAGTTTTCTTGTGCAGAAGAAGCTAAAGAAGTTTCTGTTTGATCTTCAACCCGGTTTTCATTTCTTTTATCTAAGTAAAATTCAAAGGAAGATCAATGAATAATATACATAAAGCTAAAAACCACATCAATACAGAGTTTTTCACTTAAAGTTTCACCTGTTAATGTCTTTGCTGCTTCTCCGGCTACAGCGACCAACACAGAGCAAAGCGCTTTCACATCCTGCGGTTGGATTACATCTGCTAAGAGAGACCTTCATAAGAAATACAACATACAAGTCAGTGTTATTCAGCTCTTTGGATCAATAATATAACTTGTGAGAACTAGAAACTTCACCTATATACAAACTTTGATGGAGCTGCCGGTGAAGTGCCACCAGCTCGAGAAACAGTTGCTGGAGATGTATCTTTGGTCGCTTGGTTGAAGGAAATATTTTGGCCTCCTTTCCTTCTCTTAGGAGCTGGGGAAGGAGCAAACCCGGAGGAACCAACAGCGCCAGTAATGGCTGCATTAGCTGCTTGTTGGAGATAAGCCATGTTGTTGGCATGTTCACCGTGAAACAGAGCTACTCTCTCCTCACTTCCGTCAAAGTTTTTGCAATCTAAGCATTTGCAGTTCTCTGAACAAAGAATGTTTGCTTGAAAGCACTCACAATACTTCTTAAGGCATCCCGATTTCTTGCAGTTGCATCCTTTGTTATGTTTCCCTAACAACACAACTTCACCAATCTCCTCCTGCAAAAGATAAATCAACTGTTTAAGCATCTCACAACACCTTTTTATCAATAACATTGATGATCCTTAAACCACTTACCCTTTTATCCCTCACACCATGTGGACTGCTAGCAATTTTAGGCCTGAAGGCATTTGGATTCCGATCCAGAGTTGCTTCCACAGCAGCTCGTCTTGCAGGTTCATTGTCAACGTTGTTGAAACAATTGATACAGTTACAACCGTCACAATATGTTCCGGATGCAAAGCATTCACAGTACCTGGCAAGACAATAGCAGAGTGTAAGTTTATGGAAGTTCAAAAGTAAAGCGCTAGTCAGACCTAAGAAGGTATAGGTTACAAAGAAACCATAATTATACCAACACCTCTCTCTGATCAATGCTCATCCCTAAAAGATGAATGGGAAGTAGGCTTACAGTTTCAAGCAGCGAGAGTGTTTACAGTTACACTGCTTCTTCTTTTGAGGAGTTCCGTCTCTAGCTTCTACAATAGGCCTTTGTCTAGATATTGGAGATTCAGGCTTTCTGCCAAAAGAGAACGAAGAAAAGGTTGAAAATTCAAAAAAACTTGGACAAAACCAATCAAACTAGTTTTCACTAATCAGTTTAAAAGGCTGAAGACTTAAACCCCAAATCAAACTTATGCATATCCACACACACGTACACACCAAAAGTTTGAATTTTTCTTCACAAACTAGACTGGAAAGGAGGAAGCAGAGAGCTCAATTAGATACAACTTACGGAATCCTGATTGGCGCGTAAAGGATTTGTGATTGTGACGGCGGATTTGACGTCACCACTGGATAAAGCCGTGACGTCATCGTCGTCGTCGTTGTGGTTACTGTTACTGGTGAAGGAGCGGAGGGAGTGACGACAGGTTTAGCCTCCGGATTAGACAGTGAGTGTTGATCTGAACCACCAGTGAAGTCGAGTTGCCTCGCTGGCTTCCTCGCTGGGAAACCAGACTCACCAGACCCACCGTCCTTTTTTGGCGGGAAATTACCTCTTCCGCCGGCGTTACCCATCTGGAAAACTTCGAATCTCGAGTTTTTTTCAAGGAACCCAGAAAATTTCCTTTTTTAAACCGAGAAATTCCACAAAATCAGCTCAGAGAAACACACTCAGAAAACCCAGATCCCTATCCCCCCGACGGAGCGCGAAAAAAGAAATCAGAAACCGATTCCGCGGCTGTTAAAGCTTGGAACTTTGAATTTGATCCGACAGAGAAAGGGATAAGCTTCAAGAGAGATAACGATAGGGTTTTGAGCTCTCGATGAATGACGATGAGATGAAAGACGATGAGAATTAAAAGCTAAATACTTTGGGCTTTGTTCTTCTTCTTCTTCGTCTTCCACAGCATCTCTCCTCCCTCTTCTCTAACATATTTTTGAAATTTCAATTTTTCTAGAGATTATATTGGACGGTCAGATTTACGTGGGACTCTGATCGTACGGTTTATGTTAGATACGGTGATCCAACGATTTGAATTCATAAAGGCTTTAGGTTTTACTAACTTTCCACCGTCCGATCTTCCCTTTTAAGTGTTCGTGTTTAAATATCTACCAATTATGAACCGACACGTACACAGACCATTCGTGACTCTAATACACACCGCCGAGTCTTGAGAGCAGAAAAGCGTATTTTTTATTTCGCCCCGAAACTTTCTTTTTTTTGCACAAAGAGCACAAATGTTTTTGCTAACATTCAAAACTGGAACAAAAGAATCAAAGGTGTAATACAAGGTCACATTCAGGGAAAAAATTTTAACTGTCTAAACCAAACTCTTTAAGACATACACAACAGTTCCGCATCAGTAAAGAACTTCACATCCTGTCTCTGCCACCACGCCGATCGTCTCGCCCTCCTCTCTCAAAGAAACTGTCACGGCGGTAATCTCTGAGCGGTGGTGGACCTCCTCTCATTGGATTTGGTGGTGGACCGTCTCTCAATGGCGGTGATCTGCTCCTCATTGGATGCGATGGTTGACCTCCTCTCATTGGATGTGGTGGTGGTGGTGGACCGTCTCTCAATGGCGGTGATCTGCTCCTCTCTCTTGAATGTAGTCCCCATCTTCCACCACGCGGTGGACTGAGAGGTGGTCGCCTCTCAAAGTGAGGTTTTTGGAGTGGCTCAGGGTGGACCCAGTCAGATGCTATTCGTCTATTAGGAGGGTACTCAAGGTCTGAGTAACGCTGCAGACGGTCTCGGTCTCGTTCTCTGTCTCTCCATGTGGGATGGTCAAGTCTTGGTGGCGGGTAGTCTCTAGGGTAGCCACGTGGAGGAGAAGACCTGTAGCCATTAAAGTCTCTTCTTGGAGAAAGATTCATCGGAGGAGGAAGATGACGAGGCGGTGGCGGACTGTTGGCACGTGAATAGCGATGCCTCTTGCACTTGAAACACACTTCTCGTCTCGCAAAGTTCAAGTTTCTGCATCTATATCCATAACAAACAAACAAAAACAATACATGCAAATGAAATCTAGAAATTTCTGCAGAGGTCAATATAGTGCAGACTGAGCCAAAGGATAACTTACAACGGATCTAGACAATACCAATCTCCATCTCTTGGTTGCACCTTTGGGTTATTGTTTCTGCTCATACCATCACCTTTAAAAGAGCCGTGAGCAGGTTCAGGCCCATCAAAACGACGACCACCAGCTCCACCTCTAGCATGGGGTGGTGGTGAATACTCTCTGTATCTCCCAGAAGATTCCCTTCTGCCGCTGAACTCACGGCCACGAGGCGGCGGCGCACCTGAATGATTAAGATCAGAGCCGTGTCGATGATCTTCATATGGACGACGGGGCGGTGAGGTGGAACTTGCACGAGCTCTATGTCCTACACAACAAAAAGTAGTCAGCAGAAGGAAACAAGATCAAGTAATATCAAGAGTATCCACCCTCAGTGTAACTGAACTCTAAGCTATACAACCAATACATCATAAGTAAGCAAATGACATTCTTATTACACCAGCCACAAGACAGAACAGCAACTCATGGCTTTGCTCAAACACATTCTATTCATGAATTTTTCAAACAGAACCTCAAAACAAAAATTCGACACAAACCAATCAGACTAACATTGTTTCTACAAGACCTAAGTAGTAATTCTCGAAACTACTAATCGTTTCTGTTCGAAACCATTGAAACTCAGCAGAAAAAAAACCGGACTGAACTGGAGAGTGTAATAACGATGGAAGAGATTACGAACCGTTGTCAGCCTTATGACGATCTGAGCGAGAAAATGAAGGCCGGTCACGGGAGACCTCACCGGTGGCGGCGAGGCGGTCAACTTCTCCGTCGTTGCTTCCGGATGTACGCACGACGAGACTGCTAATGTGAGGCGCGTGATGATGATGATGCGTCGTCTGATCCTCTCTTTCATTAGACCCCATTTCTCCTCCGATTGTCAAGACTTTTCCTGAAATCTAGATATCCGTTTCCGAGAAAGTAAAACAAACCCTAGGGGGAGTGAACGATAGAGATTGCTGGAAACTGTTAGTTTTTTAATCTCTTGTTTGGTCCCTCAACTTTAGTCCCATTTTCAAAACAACCCCTTAAGTTAATTATTTAACATATTAGTACCACTCACTTATTCATGGAGTCAAAGCTCATTCCTTACTGCCAGGGCCGGCCCTGAGAATTAAGGGGCCATAGGCCATATTTTAAAATTTTCAGCTAAAAAAATTTGTTAACAAATTTGGGGGCCTAAAAAAAATTTTTTGGGGCCTTTTTCTATGTAATTTTATTCAAAAATTTTGGGGGCCCAAGGCCAATGTTTCATTAGGCTTGGCCCAGGGCCGGCCCTGCTTACTGCAGGTAGTCATAGTCTGAACCAGATGATATAAACGTGGTGGACCTTGAAGCAGGAGCATCTGAGCTGCCCTTCTTGCGGTTGGCCTTCTTTGGTAATGGTGTGAACCCTCTCCTTCTCAACTCCTGGACAAGATCGGACTTCTTCCTTCCTGTTCTTCACTATGATTTCTCCACTGACAACTCCAAGAATAAACTTCACTTTGTTCTCTAGTTCCATGCAAGCAGGCACTCCCGCAGAACAATTGTTCCTATCTTATACTTTTAGCATGGCAAGCTACCATATACTCTCTTTGGATGGAGTGTGTAACTCAAGGATACATATATAGACAAGTTTTCCTCTCGGTGGACTCTCTATATCTGCGACTTGATACGTTGATTAGAGCCTGTATTGCAAGCAAGGCACTTGCAAAACAATCTACGGGGTATCTGCTCTTCCTCACATCTGGTTCCAATTGGTGACGATCGATCATCACTGTTTCTGAATACTCTTGCTCGATAACTTCGACTTCACGGTTTCTAAGGTCGGCTTTTTATCATCTTACTGGGCCATCTCTCACTGGGCCGCCATTTTACGATGGGTCTCAATCCACTACTTCTCTTAATATTCACTTTGACATGGGGTTTCCTAATATTTTCTGTTTTTAAATCTACTGGCCCACTAAGCACTCCCTATGGCTGTTTGTGTCTTTCTTTCGTTTAGTTTTGTATTGAAAGCCTTTAAGCAAAAACAAAAACAAAAACGAACACCTAGATACGTTTCTAGAATGCTCCAAACTGCTAAAGATTCTGTAACACTAGCAAACAATAATGATGAGACTAGTTAATCCTAAGATGCTTTTCCCGGAGCTATGACCATGATTAACCTAAGGTTCTTAGGGTGAGGTTCTTAACGTAATTTAAGAATTAATTCTTAACTTTAACAAATAAAAAGTTAAGAACCGGTTCTTAAATGTCGGTTCTTAAATTACGCTAAGAATTCCGGATTAATCATGCTCCAAATAACAAAAATCACAAAAAGTTTAAGAGTGCTTGATAATTACATACATCACTGATTTTGAGTCAAATCAAATGCAACTTTCGCCTCAAATTTCAAAAATAAATAAATATATATATAGATATAACCATAAATTTGTAAAAAAAATTCAAGTTATGATCCCTAACATTTTCTATTAACTCGTTTATGATCCCTAAAATCTAGGACCGGCGGTTCTGATTACATACAATGCGAGAGTCATGTGTTCTACCTAATACCTTTATTAATTGTCGTTATCTGTATCAAATCCAAAACTCGGCAAGGGGAGTATTAATGTGGTTCACATCAGTAACTACAACATAAAACCGATGATTAATGATTAACTACATAAAAAGGGCGAGAGTCACGTGTTCCACCTACCTAATAACATTATTAATTATCATTCATTGGATCAAATCCAAATCTCGACAGAAGAGTGATGTGGTTCTCAACTTCTCATCACCAACTACAACATAAAAACTACTCTCTGTGTTTCATAATAAGTGTCATTCTGACATTTTTCACACAGATTAAAAAAACATTTAATTTTACACATTTCTCGTATAAAAATATCATTACTCATACATCTAACAATATTTCAACCAACAAAAAATTAAACTGCAAAATAAAATTCATAAATTCTACATTGAATTCCGTAAACGACACTTATTTTGTAACAAAAACAAAGTGCTATAGTGACACTTATATTGAAACGGAGGGAGTAGTGATTATACAATCAAAAATCCTAGAAAACCGATATAAACAAAACAAAAGCTTATAGTTGTTTAGAGCCAATGAAAAGACGACAGCTCTTATTCATGAAAATTAAAAAGGCAAAGATACATCTTATTTTACGTTACATGCTCTTAGTTAAAAACACATCAACACGTACGACAACACTTATTATTCTGACTGAACCTTGCCTCCGCGGTATGAAGGAGGCAACAAACCAACGAACTTCACTAGAACATCCACAGAGTTTTCCGCAGCAAGACTGCCGAAAATGTCGGCCTCGTTAGAGACCTCGGAGCCGCCTCCGGCGAGATCAGACAAGGCACGGATGACTATGAAAGGGATGCTTTGCTGGTGGCAGATTAGAGCAACGGCGGCGCTTTCCATTTCCACCGCGGTGGCGTTGAATTTAGCGCGGAGGAAAGTCCGGTAAGCAGCGTTGTCGACGAAGACGCTTGCACTCACTCCACGGTCGACGATGGTTACCTTCGGTGGTCGAGGGAGGCACGTGGTGTTCACGCACTGTGGTAGCTTCGTGTCCTATTTTTTTGTTTGTATCATCAGTCCACGACAATAAATCGTTCTAATAATTGAACTTACGTCAATTTTATATTGATGTGAATACAAACAAAACGTGCCATTTTAGTGCATACCTATATATATTAAAAAAAAGCTTTGACCTAAAGAAAATAATAATAAAACAAATCTAAAGGAATATTACTATATAGTACGAATTCATGAATATTTTCGTGTAGTAAGTACATTTGATGGACACCTGTGATATCTTTTTATTCCCAATTATATATTTGGATTAGAATATAGTTTTTTTAGTGTCCATGAAATGTTGAGATCCATGA
Organism: Sinapis alba; assembly: GCA_012274485.2. Taxonomy (NCBI): domain Eukaryota; kingdom Viridiplantae; phylum Streptophyta; class Magnoliopsida; order Brassicales; family Brassicaceae; genus Sinapis; species Sinapis alba. Next base: position 65,257 of record MU106018.1, read on the forward strand.
TAATAAATTTTAGCCAACTCCAGGTAACACCTATAGGTTAGCTAACGGACTACAACATATTAATATTTGCTGAGATATACTGAATGCTATAAAATAAATCATAAGTATTAGCCATACCTCGAGTTGTCGTGCAAGATCCAAGTAGTAGTGGTCAACTGGAATCCAGAAGGCGTGTTCCCGGACTTCGGGAGTTCCGGTGACAGGAAAGATTTCTTCGGGTTGGTACCAAATTCGATTGAGCAAGTTGTCGCTTCCGTTAGTGTACTTGGCAAACTCAAGATAACCAATATCACGAGTATAGTCTCCGCCGCCTTCCAAAGCTAGTTCGTTGTCAATCCCAGCTCCATACCTCTGTTTTCAAATTTGTATATACATGTTACTTCCAGAATATACTTGTAAGAAATTTTTCGACATGTACATATGGATATGTAGATCTAAAGAGTTTGAATCGTTTCAGAACGGGTTTAACCACCAACACATAATTTTTATTGGTATTTCATAGTAGTTTTTGAACATATATGCAAATGATAGAGCACCTTCAACACTAATCGCTAAGTATCTCACAGTAAAAATATGCAAAAGTAATAAAATAGAAAGAGAGAGAAATGGTAGAAATTATTATTTGAAACCTTTTAGATATTTCTAAGAGCTTCGAATGACACTTGTGTTATTGGTTGTAATCTTCTTCTTTTTTTCTTTTGTCAACAACTCATTTAACAAGATGAAATTATAGTTAAACGAGCTGATTTTTCGAAAAATATTTTCATCTGTAGGTGACTGATTTATATGAAAGAAAATATAGATTTTAGTTCTTACTTTTTCGTTAATGAGTCCGTCGTCCATTTAAAATTTATTAAGTGTGTTAATATTAATTGTAAATTCAAATTATACTAAAATAATAGTTTGTTTTTGTTTTAGATACTAAGACCATTTTTAGTGGTAGTTTATCACCAAATACCTTATAACTAAACAAATGAAAAATATTGAAAAAGCAAAACAAATGGAGAGAGATTTACATACACATAAAAATGTATAAGAGAGTCATTAATGTGGCATGTTACAATTGGCTTATTTCCTTTAATTTATAATTTTAATTTCTTGTTTTAGTTGTTTTAATATAATAATCTAAGAAACTTCTCATAAGATATTTTGTTGCTGCTTATTTTAGTTATAGTATTAGAAAAACCCTACCTGCCAATTCCAAAGACCAGAGTGTGCCCAAAATTTAGGTATAGTGACGTCACCAATCTCAAGATCAACATCTGCGTTTCCAGCGATTCCATAATGCAACACTCCTTTCAGCCTAAACAAGCTCACTAGTAATTGCGTTGATACTCCTGCATTTACCTGTTTATATATGTATATATATATATTATTTAATCAAACCGTATATTAACAAAAGATTTAAACTCTTTGATAGACATGGGCGAAAGAGTTGTATTGAACGTACCATTCCTAACCCTGACATCACGATTACCACCCGTTGGTTTAATATACTTCCAAATCGAAATCTTCTACCTGCGTGATTCATATAAACCAGATCAGTATCTATATATATAGGTATATCATAAACATTCGCAAGAAAATCTCTATAGACATTCAAACAAAAGTTTACCTGCGAAATCGATGGAAGGCAAAGGGTGATATGGAACATAGGATTTAGAATCAAGAAGAGGATTGAGTTCGTAGTTGTTTGGAGCTACAATCCCCAGAAAAGGACCTCTCTTATTAATCCACTCTATTTCATTCAAAACTGTTCTAGGTATTTCACCATTTGCTTCTTCAATAACATTACCAATAGACAAAACAACCACAAAGAGACCAATCAGAAAGAGTCTCATAACTTCTCTCTCTCTTAATTAACCTTTCTTTTTATGCTTCTCGTGAGTCTCATATCTCCCCCTTAGGTTCCTTATATATACGTACATGCAGATGATGTACGTAGCACACTCACACTACTACTCCAAAACACACATTACGAACGTGGATATTAATATGTGAACGTAAAGAGAGATTGACAAAAGTTCTGGATTTTGTTTTGGATTTATATATAGAGACGTATTTTGCTCTCCCCTTATATTATATATGTGGAAGAGAAAGGCCCTCTATTTTCAGTCTTTCATTATTTGTTTTTGCTTCTTTGCATTCGATAGGTTTCCATAAAAGAAAAATCAAGAGTAGTAACTTTTTTAATCTAGGTGTTTCCTATATTTCAGTTATAATTTGTGGCAGATTAATTAGATGAAATAAAATAGAGTAACTGTTTTGATAAAACTAATAAAAATATAATGTGTAATGTATGTTACAAAAATATTATGCAAACACACATGTACATATATATATATATATATATATATTGATAATAAAAATAAATAATAGTGCATATGCGATTTTCTTAATTCTATAAAACATTTTCATAATTTTTAACTCAAACATACCATTTCTGATTAATAGTTAACAAAGATCATGAGGTCAATCATCTGCCTTAGCCATGAGGCTGTTAGCATGGTACATATCAAAAGGTGAGACTTTTATCGCACTCAGATCAGCACCAAGGTTTGCTTCCCACATAGCCTAATATCATTTTGGAATCTAAATTAAACATAGCGTTTAATAATAATATTCTTGATAAAATACGTAAGTTCATGCATATAACATATGATACAGTATACTATTTTGTAATGTCTAAATTTATTATATGATTATATATATCAAGCATAAAAGAAAGATAACATGTGAGAAATAGATTGATTAAACTTGTACAAATAAATTCTGATCAACTAAATAAACAATAGTAATAACTCAAATTTTAAAACTGAAAAGAAAATAGGAAGGGTGGGCAAAATAAAGACTAGAAGAAATCATAATTACTTCAATAAATATTTGGAAAAACTAATAGAGAAGATATGATTAACTGCATCAGAACTTCATCAGAACTGAACAGTGAAAGAAAAAACTAAGACCATGGGAGGGGGACAAGAGTGAAATCGACTTGAGAAGGGTGGGGTTATTTTATAAGAATAAGACCAAAACTGCCAGCTCAACGTAATATGTCTTTTTGCAAATTACCAATTTAAATTTAGCACGTGCCGATCCCCACTATTGTTGATGTTTTTTTTTTGTGGGAGTAATTTTTTCATCCAAAATATAATAAAAAATATTTAATAATATTTTTTTTGACGAATATAAAAAATATTATTATTAATTCGTATTATATATGTTAACATTAACTTAAAAACAAAATCCTATAACCACAATCAATCAATTTATGCTAACATTAACTTAAAAAAGAGGTGCGTGTGTAAGCTATTCATGTAATTAATATACACACATAAATATATGCATGGAACGTAAACTATATGTCATATGCGATATACTTATACGTATGTAATCATATGATTGATACACGAAAAAGTTAAATTAGGACAAGCCAACAAGATTATTTATGAGGACCAAATAAAAAGTTTGTTGCCAGGAAAAACACAAAATAGTTACAATCACAAATGGCTACATTATTGATTTATTACGGTCTTGATTTTTTTCAAAAAGTTGTGGTCCAATTTAACAAAGGAAATTGTGGTCCAGTTCGACAAAAAATAATAACATAAAAGTTTTTTTTTCTGGCAAACATAATAAGATAACTGAACTTACTTATAAAACCATGAAAATAAAATACATACCAATGCCATTAAAATGGAATATAAATCTTATTTTGCGTATTACATATGCTTTGCATCGATTCCAAAGAATCTCAATTCTAATATTTTTCTATCATAACTCAAAAAACAGAAAATAAAATTAATGAACAAAGCTTCTAATTGTTTTGAAACCCCCGACATAGTTTTTTCAAAAATAACCCCCCCCCACCCCCACCCCCATATAGATAAAACAAAGCTTCTAATTGTTTTGGACCAATGAGCAAAACACAGCTCTTATATATTTTATTTTTTTTGACGTCACACAGCTCTGATTATTGAAACTAAAAAGACATAATCGATACATCTTATTTTTACGTTACATGCATGCCATTTATTAAAAAAACACATCCACTCTTATTATTCTGACTGAAGGTTGCTTCCATATGGAGGTAACAAACCAACGAACTTCACAAGAACATCCACGGAGTTTTGCGCGGCGAGGGTACCGAAAATATCAGCTTCATTGGACATGTCGGAGCCGCCACCGGCGAGATCAGACAAGGCACGGATGACTATGAAAGGGATGCTTTGCTGGTGGCAGATTAGAGCAACGGCGGCGCTTTCCATTTCCACCGCGGTGGCATTGAACTTAGAGCGGAGGAAAGTCCGGTAAGCGGCGTTGTCGACGAAGACACTTGCACTCACTCCACGGTCGACGATGGTTACCTTCGGTGGTCGAGGGAGGCACGTAGTGTTCACGCACTGTGGTAGCTTCGTGTCCTATTTTTTGTTTTTGTTTTGTTTGAATATTCATATCAATCCACTTACAGAAGACAATAATTTCATATAAAAAATTAACGTAATATATAATTGTAGTTACGCATTTTATATTGATATAAATATAACAAATCTTTGACCAGGAAAAGAATATAAACAAATCCAATGAATACTATATTTATTCTATACGTACATTTTCAGTTTTATTTATTCTATGCTCGTGTAATACTTACATTTGATGGACGACACCTATGAACCTATGATATCTTTATTTTCTAAATTATATAGTTGGATTAGTGAATGATTGTATAGTGTCGACCAGTAAAAGTTGAAATTTACTTTTTAGTCAGTTATGTCTAATTTATGGAGAACTGGTCATAGACACAAGTAAATGAAACATTGGTCTATGAACCTCAAAATTTAATAAAATAATTTATATTAAGCATAGGTTTCCAAATTTGTAAAAAGAGCTTTTTATTAAAACTTCTTACTATATTGTCTATATTTTTAAAAATCACAAGGCCGACTCTTATCTAGGTAACACCTAACCAACTAACGTGTTGTATATAGTTTCCGATCAATATACTAAATGCAACTTGGATTCAAAATAAATTACAAGTATTATATCAGCAAAACAAACCTCGAGTTGGCGTGCAAGATTCAAGTAAGACTTATCAACAGGAACCCAGAAGACGTGTTCCCGGACTTCCGGGGTTCCGGTGACCGGAAAGATTTCTTCCGGTTGGTACCAAACTCGGTTGAGAACGTTGTCACTTCCGTTACTGTACTTAGAAAACTGGAGATAACCAATATCACGAGTGTAGTCTCCAGGGGATTCCAAAGCTAGTTCATCGTCAATTCCAGCTCCATACCTCTGTAATCAAATTTGCAAATACATTAAGTATATTTAGATACCAAAAAAAAAGAAAAACATATATGACCACAAGTTTCAAACATATGTAGTAGACCATCATTATCTTTAGTCTTTTCACCGAGGTTCTTACTTTTGGATATAAAATGGTTTTTAATTTTTTTTAGTTTTTAACTAAGAAAAACTAATATTCATTTTTTAAATAAGAGATATAAGAATCGTTTCTAAGCCGGAAAAATGTAATAATACAACTTAAAGCCAACAAGTAAATATATTGAAAACTGGTCCAATAATAGATTTACGAGTCTTCCCTACGACATAGATATGAGTCGTTGATATATATATATGGATTCTAGTTGAGAAGCAGACAATTGTTATTGATAGATATATACCATAGCAGATTTTGAACATGTGCAGAAAATTTCACCTAACCCATGATAAAAAAACTTTTTATATATAAACACGTAATATTATGTAAACATATAAACTAAAGATCGGCCACAAGTAATATATATTGAAACCTGGTCTAATAGATTTCCAGTCTTTCCTAGCTACGACATAGATATAGATCATTGAACTCTATATATATGGATTCTAGTAAGCATGCGCATATGATATATGAGTTCGAACATATCAAAGTAACTATGAACTATCTCTTTGATACAACCCTACCTGCCAATTCCAAAGACCAGAGTGTGCCCAATATTTAGGAATAGTGACGTCACCAATCTCAAGGTTAACATCTGCATTTCCAGCGATTCCATAATGCAACACTCCTTTCAGACTAAACAGGCTCACTAGTAATTGTGTTGCTACTCCTGCATTAACCTGTTCATAGATGTATATATTGTTTAATTGAATCTTATTTTAAAAGATTAAAATTCTTTTTATTATATATATAGGGGGGAAGAATTGTATTTTGATCAGCGAACGAACCATTCCTAATCCCGTCATCACGATCACCACCCGTTGGTTTAGTATTTCTCCAAATCGAAATCTTCTACCTGCGTGATTTATATAAGCTAAGTTCAGTATATATCTACATATGTATAATATATACATTCACATGAAACAAGTCTTTTAGTAGTTATAAAAATTAACCCTAATGATAACCTACTTTGAAGTTTTTTTTTTTGTTAAAAGATATCCTATTTTGAAGTTTTGACGCAAGGAAACAAAAACACTTCTTAGCTACGTACGTACAAGCAAGCATAATAATAAGTAGTTCAAAAAAATATATAATCTTTTGTAAAATATAATCGATCAAATATACAAGAAGGAATTGACTTTGTGAATATATAATATACTCTTGATTTAATGAAGCTATATATAGTCAGTGGCGGACGCAAAGGTTAACGTATGGGGACATGTGCCCCCGTATTTTCCTTTGGTATTTATTTTAAAATATATGGAGTGTCCCCATGCTCCCATCTAAATACAATTCTGGATTCGTCCCTGTATATAGTTAGATTTTAGAAACATTGTTCCTATAAAAAAAATAACCTGCGAAATCGATGAAAGGCAAAGAGGGATATGGAACATAGGCTTGAGAAGCGAGAAGAGGATTAAGCTCAAAGTTATTTGGAGCTACAATCCCCAAATAAGGACCTCTCTTGTTCATCCACTCTATCTTGCTCAAAACTGTTGGGGAGATTTCACCATTTGCTTCTTCAATAACATTTACAATCAACAAAACAACAACAACAACAAGACCAATCAAAAAGTATCCCATAGCTTTAATTTCTCTCTCACCCTTTCTTTAATTACGCTTATCGTGATGAGTCTCATATCTCTCCTTAGGTTCCTTTTATTGATGTAATACATTAATATTGTAATACACACGTTACGATCGTGGACATTTATATATGTTCAACTATTATGTGCGAGCCTTGAACCGGTGAAAGATTTTTAGACGTTATGTGATTAGTATATGTGTATTAGAGTAAAAACAGGTGAGGGGAAATGAAAGGATAGAAAGACAGAATTGTGGGGGTAATTACAATTTTTAATCTTTTTTCCCTCTATTTCAGTTACGCCGTATATTTTTTTGTTGGAGTAATTTACATCTAAAACATAATCACAAATATTAAGTATTTATTATTCCGTCACATTAATAGATGCATTTTTAAAGAAAATTGAAAGCACAATTAGTTTATCCTAGCATTGACATATGTACTATGCGTTATATGTAATCATAGACAACACGTATACGATTGATACACGAAACTAAATAAACTAAGACACTTGATGATGATGACCAAAGAAAAAGTTTGTTGAAAGGAAAAACATAGAATAGTCATATTTTAAAGGGGTTTCATTTTTCACCAAACTGATTTTCCTAGTGCTTTAGAAAAAACAGAGATGGTTAGCATTTAGTATTTACCAGCAATTGATGTCATGAAGGTAGAGTATCAAACTATGTTT